>WUAP02202106.1:0-21062 GCA_015163945.2 Stichodactyla helianthus | reverse complement strand
CGCGCTCTGATTGGTTCCTCTACTACTAGGATATCAGCTCATATCCCGTGAGTAGAGAAATAAACAAAATGGCGGAGTGTTTCACCGGCGTTATTTCATTTTTTAAACTTGAAAATAATTAAAATTTTATATTTCTCACAATCCAGTGGATGTAGATATAATAAAACAATTATTCCACTCAATCTCGTCGTACATGGCTATTAGCCGACTCGGCGCGCACTATGAGCTCATGTACGACGAGATTGAATGGAATAATTAGAAATATGGAAAGGAAACAGGAATTTTTGCGCATTATTGCATTTATATCTTTTACTCATTTATTTTTTAGTTTTTTAAATTTAAATTTTCTTTTCATAGCCGACGACAAAGTGTCGTGTTTAATTGTTTACCCGTTTAATAGATTACTGGATTGATTTTTTTCATCAGTCAAGTGAAGTATCACCACCTTAACACTAATCGTTCCAAGATAATAGAATACCCGTAGAGTTTACTCTTGATAATTACAGTCATAACAATAAATAACACTTTGTAGGAAAATTGGAATTTGAAATATAAGTTTAGGTTCACTCAAACATAACAATGTAAATGTTCAGTACAAACCAAAAGAAAGAAATTACAGTAAGCTATTGCGATGGAGTATCCTGCTGATATTGTACAATCATAGACTCGCACAAAAGATAGTATATAGGTGTTTGCACAAATTCTTACCTACTTGGTTAATGTTAATACGTATCAAATATTTACATATTAGGCGATAAATTTAGGTACCTAGTTCCCTTGTTAGTCATATTTTTATTTTTCTCTTTTCTTCTCTTCTTCTTCTTTTCTTTTCTCTTCGCTTTTCTTCTATTGTATTATCTTTCTTGTCTTGTTTTGTATTCTCTTCTTCTTTGCTTCCTCTTCGCTTCGCTTCGCTTGTCTTGTCTTGTCTTGTCTTGTCTTGTCTTGTCTTGTCTTGGTATTTCTACTCTTCTCTTCTCAATTCTCTTCTCTTCTCTTCTCTTCTTGTCTTCTCCCTTAGCTTATTGTGTTTTGAGATATGCTATTTATGTCCTACAAACATTTTTGAAATAATTCATCCATATAAGGTTCTTTTGTCATTGTTCTTCTGCAAGGAAAACCCCTGTGTTAAACTTCACGTAAGTTTCACATCTTGCTATGTCTAAGTCTAGCTCGTCCCCAACATGTTGCTCTAAACACTTCTGGAATGTGATATTAACTTTCCCGGTCAACTCATTAACTACACCCTATGCCAATAACATTGCCATGGCTGCAAACTTGAAGTTTAGTTGAGCCTCGATTTTCAGGAGTTCGCACGTGGTATGCTTACATCATTCGCTATGTCAACGGTCTATACACTTGGTTGAAACTGATGTCGTGAGCTCGGTGTCGTGAGAAGAGAGAAAGCAAACTCATGAATTAAAATAACAAACATTGGCCAGGATTAACGATCCAATCAGATGAAAAGATAGACCGTCAAAGCTTAAGGAAGAGAAAAATTAGTTCAGTGAATAAAAGCGTTAACCTCGAAAAAAATATTTGAATTAAGCGCTGAAATATTGAAGTTTCAAGTTGAAGGAAGAGGAATTTAGCTGTAAAATAGACAAATTTCCATGCAAGATCTTGCAGTCAGAAGAGAAAAATAGAATAGACTAGAGAAAAGATCGCCTGTTAAAACAAACAAAGCATTAAAGTCGTAGACTTTTGGTTCACGGAATCTTCCAGTTAGAGTTAAGCTGCATGTTTCATAGCAATTATTTGTGTTGACAATAAACAAATGAATAAATAAAAAAAAATGAGATATCAAGAAATAAATTGAGTCACATGATTTTTTTGAGCACTGATAACTGCAAAATTAGTTAGGGATGATACCATAGATTCCAGACCCGACTCTAACGATAGTACCGGTGAAAGTCAAGATTTTCCTCGCCTAATTTGACGCATCAAATTTATATCGAAGCAGAAATCAAAAACATGCCAAGCCTTGAACGACCTGTTATTAGACGTCATGTCGCGAATTGCCACCAAGTCAGTTTCTACAACGGAATTTACCTACGACAGACATAGTGCACGCAGCTTCATAGCTGTTCCAACTCTTGCTAACGAGTGTTAAAGCTGGACTTAAAATTCTCTATCATTGCTGATTAAGTGGGAGGGGATGTCTATAAATATATGTCTTGTTGAGAGTATATATATGTATGTATATTTAAGTGTAGTTAGGGAAATATATATAGGTATATAGACTTAAATCGATCACGAGAATTGCCATTGTTTAGGGTTCAGCATCCCACAGCGAAATGATTAACGTGTTGTTTATTCTAATACTTATTGAGATAATAACATACTTCATTCCTTGTATTATTGGTTTTGGACCAGGGGTTCTGCTCCCATCTCTTACACTTCAATAAAATTGCTCTTCAAATTCGTGTTATCAAGCAAAATGTAATACCTCGTTGGAAATTGCTTACCACCTACATATTTTCGGATCAATCCTTGTGGGGGGTTTTTTATCTGCGCTTTGAACCTTTCGGACAATGGTTTTGTAGTTGGGTGTCAATCACCTATTCTAATGGAAAAAGGAAAGCTCTCAACTAGAACCAAGTTGGTGTTAGGAGCCTTTGAATCGAAATTGTACTCCCACTTCAAGTTTTGATTAACTTTTGTATTCCCCCAGCATGGCGTCTATCTATTAAAATTTTATGGCTAATTTAGAGATGTAGAATACAACTTAAAGTTGTAAACACGAGTCATGAATTGCTACGTTAAATTTATTTTTTTCCTCTAAGCTCTGCTGGTACAGTTTCAGAAGCTTTAAAAGCCATCTTTGGATTTTTTAAAGGCGCGAATCCTATCTTAAAGAGATAGTCGAAGGGCCCTATAATACTGGTATGTGACTGGATTCTCAGTTGGTATAAACTGCATGGATCCAACAAGTGAATGTCACCTGAGCAAGCATTTTTTGACCATATGAAAAAAAAAAAAAACCGACTTCAATAATTAGACAAGAAGAATTCTTAGACTATTTCTACTTTATTCAGTTCTTAAATCTTTAGAACCCAAGTCTGCGACCATGAACAAAAAAAACATATCATACTAAGAAATCAGTACCTAGATTTATGAATCAAATTCTTTCTTCTGAATCTTCACAATCAAATTAGAACCTAAAAAATAAATGGATAAAAACGCTTCGCAGGACTGTTGCTTTATGGACGTATTATAAGGTTTTATCTTACGTTCATTTCCGTGTCAATCGAATAATTCTGTGTCAGGGCTGTTATACGCATGTGTTGAAGTGGTCACACTTAACACAAGCGTAGTGTTGACAGATTCGGCTTCGGATACGAGAGCCAAATTAAGGAACTTTTGTTCAATAGTGATGAATTTAGATGAACCCAGATTAAGATGTCACGAACGTTTCTCGATAAGCAAGTCATTTGTTTGTGAGAATTATTACAATAGGTAGGGCCTTGAGTCTATGTCTCCAAGTCCTTTTTATCAGTGTTAAATATGTGTGACAATCCACTCGGTAGATATTATCGTTATTGTAAAGAGTGCAAAGAAAACTAATATGCTTCAAAGGTTCAACAAACAACTTATAGAACCATGATCTAAGAGCATTCATCAAAGCTGTCTTCGTGAATTCGTGTTTCGTTTGTTATATCTTGCACAGTTGAATCACTTGACCGCTGATAATTGATCCTCGAGGGGGCCATTTGAATTCAAACCGATTCCTGAAGTTACCACCGAGTGCTTCAGATAAAACACCCAGTTAACCTTGTCGTTGAGAATAGATTGGAATATCTCCCTGACATGATAATAAATGTCAAACTTGTCACTACAACTGTTTTTCTTGTTCTTCTTGTATTTGTTCTTATTCTTGTTCTTCCTGTCTTTGCTCTCCTTGTTCTTCTGGTTCTTCTTGTTCTCTTTCTTCTAGCTTCTTCTTATTCTTCTTGCACTTTTTATTTTTCTTGTTCTTCTCGTTCTTCTTGTACTTTTGGTTTTTTCTTGTTCTTCTCGTTCTTCTTGTACTTTCGGTTTTTTCTTGTTCTTCTCGTTTTTCTTGTTCTTCTCGTTCTTCTTGTACTTTCGGTTTTTTCTTGTTCTTCTCGTTCTTCTTATACTTTTGGTTATCTTCTAGTTCTTCTCGTTCTTGTACTTTTGGTTCTTCCAGTTCTTCTCGTTCTTCTTGTACTTCTTATTCTTCTTGGTCTTCTTGGTCTTGTTCTTCTTGCTGCCCTAGTTCCTCTTTTCTCCGTTTCTTTCAGTTCTTTATTTATTTTTATTACTTTATTTAACTTTTCTTTTCAACTTTTGACTTATATGTCGTCTTCTCTCCTGGTTTTCTATTTCCCTATCAGCTTCTATTCATCTTCTATTTCTTTCCTTCTTTCCTTCCTGTCCTCTCTCTCGCAAATCCCATTAATTAATAAATGCGCTGTGTATCAGCCCGTTTTCAGTGCCTTTGAAATAAGTGGACGAAATTTCAGATCTCTTTGACAACAACCAAGAAGCCTATCTACAAGCTAGATTTCAATGTTCACAGCCACAAGATGAAACTGTTTATCTAGATTCGCGCCACAACCATACCTATCCTAAATGCTAATTTGGCGTTTAATGCTTCCATAGGAAAATACAGTTTTCGTTGGGAAGCGAACAATGTTATTCTTTTTTTTAAAAATTAACGCTGCTCCTAATTGTTCATAATACAAATCCTAAGTCTCAAAAAACGGCTTGCCTCAAGAGGAACTACACTATTCCTCGAATCCTTTGAAATGTGGTCAAAACAATGAGTCAGTTCACAGGAACAATCATTTCTAGAACCTACGTTACACAGTTTTACAATTTCAAGAAGAAAAACACTGAAAAGTTTGTTTATATTCTAGCTTCTTTGTCAGAAATCCACCCATTTATCAATTTTACAAACACGTTCGAGAACAGCTGTGCTTCGACTGTTGAGTAGAACTTCAAATTTCCATAACTTTGAATAACGTTTCCCCCCAATACTTTTAAACACAATGTAAGTTTTCAAAAGAATTATCCTATTTTGGCGTTCCAGAAACAAACTCATGGCAACTTTCTTCGCTATCTGTTTATTATGTTTTTAAGCTGTATTTGCGTATGTTTTGGTATTAGTATTTGTATTTGAGGTTGTGACTAAATTTACAGATATTAGTTCATAGCCCAAAGGCTTCTCATAGTGTCTTTGAAATGATGATTTGGGTTATGTCTTTACTACGTAATTTCATATTCTTTTTTAAGTTTGGATTTATGAAAAGAATTTCAAAGTCTCGAGAGAGTTTGTCATTGAAACCGCGAGGCTGAATAAACAAGCTGTTTCGAGAACATTTTAATATTTTTCAAATATATAAAAAGATCTTTTACTCCCACAACATATCGATCAGCAATCTCTTAAAGATCTTCACGTATAATCATTTATCCACAATATTTAGGCTTCTATTTACATTTGCTCTATGGGAATTTTTTTATACACTGAAATAAATTCTAAGAAGTTAGAATATAATTCTACATATTTGGACTATGCTATAAAGAATTTTCGTAAATTTCATGATTTTTTTTCACAAAATTTTACAAGTAGTTTTTTATTTATGTACATACTTTTAACGTCTGCATCAGTATATTTTGGCAGGAAGTTCATATCAAATTTATGAATACTTATCAAAAGCTGATGTTTGAGAGTCCTTCACGAGCTTTCCAGGCGTCCTGCACTTTATTCATTTTCGTTTTCTTCATTCACTATGTTACAGCTCTGTGTTGCGTTATTCTAAATCTAGACTCGGTGGAGCCGAAGTTTATTAAATAATTTAAGTAAAGTCGTAGACTTTACGCCAGTTGTAAAGATTTTTACTGCTGTGATAGTCGGCCGAAGATTGACAATCATTCAGCATGAGTACCATTCTGACTGACTTTTCTCTTTAACAGCGCGCGGTGTCGGTGGCGAACGAGTAGAATCTCGACTAGAAATCGAGTCTATTTGTCCATTGGTCTGCGTTAGGGAAGGAGAAAGGTCTCTCATGTTCCCAGTCTCGTGAAGTTTCATGTGTTTTCTCAACGAACTCGGGTGAGTATAGCTTTTATTACAACCATCGACCTTGCAGATGTAAGGCTTGTCCGATGTGTGAACATGCGAGTGCTTTTTGCGATCGCTCGAGTTTGCAAACCGCCGATCACAGCCAGGATACTCGCATATGAAAGGCTTTTCTCCGGTGTGAGTTCTCTTATGTATTTTCAAGTTTTCCGAGCGAGCAAATAGTTTACCACAGCCCGGAAAGGGACATGGAAACGGCTTCTCTCCCGTGTGGACTCGTATATGGTTGACGAGTTTGTATTTGGCCTTGAAGGGCAGTCCATTCCTTGTGCAGTCCTGCCAGTAACAAACGTGCAAGTTTGAATCATTTGCGCAAACATGTTCGTCCGAGATATGACTAACTATGTCTTGCATGATCGTATACTGTTTTCCACATGGCTTTCTTTTTCCAGTTGGGGGCGACTGGTCTATCCATAGGCACGTAAAGATTTGGTTAGTTGGCTGCTTAACTAGTGGTAAATACATGCTGGGAGCTGTTGGGCTTGGGTAACCGGGTGGTGGATGATCTACAAAGGGATTTCCAAGTCCTTGGGTGAATCTATCAGGTCTAGGGTACAGATCCGCACCTCTAGAATATCGGAGAGTCGAGTTCAGAACTTGTGGCATCGCATGGTGAGGGGGGACGGACTCATGTGTCGGTCCAAAACCATAGTGAACGGCAGCGTCTAAACTTTTATGAGAAACTGCGTGATGGTATCCCATGTTATTTGGATGTAAGCCAGGCCCAGAAGTAGAACTATACATGTTATGCCGGTGAGGATGGTTTGCTGGGTTGCCCATGGTCTCGTGTAAGGATATTGAATGAGAGCTAAGTCCTGCGCTCGTCCCCAAATGCGAGACGGAGTCTTGATGGTGCATGTAGTCGTGAGCTGAAAATCCCGGCGCTGCCATGTGACGATATGCTGGGAAAGAATGATACAAACTCTGTTGCCCAGACATCCCTGTTGCTTTCTGATCGTATGACAAAGACTCTGGAGGAAGACGATGTGTCGTGGCTAGACGAATTGAAGATAAGTGACTCGCAGAGTCTAATATGTGATTCATGTTTGGCGAAGAAGCCCGTCTTCTGTCAGAATAATCCGTGGACGTCAATACACTCGTATTCAAGCCGTGGGTGGAAGTCTGTAGAGATGGCGGTTCATACGAGAGTGAGGAGCGTTTACACAAGTCCTGGTCCATTTGAGTGGTTATAAGGTTTTTGAATATGGATCAGTTTTACTGTAGTGTAAATAACAGCCTAGAGACCTTATAATTAACGTTCCCTGACGAACGAACCTTGAGTGCGCAGGCATATGTTACGCCGTTGATGCACCGCATGGTGCCCTTAAGTCGATTGAGGCACAATCACAACGCTCATGCGCAGATCGTTGATCGGCTTGGACATTATGATTAGCTGTGTCGTGCTGAGAAATGGTGATGTTTTTAATTGTTTGATCGCCCCGGAATACACGCTATATTTGGCATCCGTCTTCTTATTAACTTTACATTTCTCTGAGCAATTTGCGCCTCTTGGTTTGAAATGATCGATAAAATCGGCTCCGACCCGCATTTATGAACTAAAACTGATGGTATCTTGGAATTTTTGGTAACCGATAAGAGCGATATTCGAAGATCGTCCTTACAACAGTGTCCTGGCAGGTGATTGAATAGTGATTGACAGTTGGGGTTGAACTCAGTTTGAAAGACACAGCACGCTACGCTAAACAGCTTAAAGCAATTGTCGCTTTTCGCCCTTGACTAAAATCTGAGACGGCACTTTGGGAAAAATTCACATTTCACGGAAAACCAAATTTTCTTTTACTAATATCAAGACGCGATAACATTAAATTGGCAAAGAAAATTGAATAAGATGTGCCATTCAAAGAAATCTTACTCTGAGGAAATTATGTAGCGCTCAGAGACACAATAGCATTGAAAGAGACCGCGGGAGACGTGAGTGTTTTGCTTTTCCTTGCATGTGGAGGCTGCGGCCATACATTGCGAGAGCCAGCAAGCCTGCAGATTCTCAAGTGATATATGGAAATATAAGCGGATCTGAACAAGTGGCTTGCTATTGGATTGTTAAGTTTTTTCAAGGGAAAGGGCCCATTGACCTTGATGGCAGATTTTATCGCGAGAGAAGCGTGTCGAATCGGTTATCCCTAAGTACGCGTGAAAAGGACACCCCAAGATAAGACGATAAGATCCAAGCCCCTTAGGTTCTAGCCTCTCTTGAAACTCGAGTCCCGAAAACCCTTAATAGTCAAAAGTTGCGTGTGATTCTAGACCTTACTTTGAGAGCTAAGCCTTGGAACTGCGGGGTTGTTAATTTCAAGCACGGTAAGGTATTGTGCCCATGCAATGCTAGCCACAGGGATCTTACCGCTTGTGGGGTATTTACATCTAAGTGTTAAGCTTCAAAGGAGCTAAGCCTCCAACACCGCCATCATGAAATTCTTCGTGCTTTATCTCTCCAATTAAACACATTTAATTTAGGCCCATAATTGATTTCCTTGTCATTGTATAGTAGGTATTAGATGAGGAAAGTGTTGCATTCTATTCTGCCAAAATGTTTTTTTTTTTCGGTATCGCTGTAAGGTTCCTATAAGTGAGCCGATTCAATACTATAAGCTATTACTTTCCTACGCCACCATAGCGATTTTGTATTGTTGGGGTCGACTTTAAGGACCCTTTCTTATGAAAATAACAGAACAATCCTTGTTCGGCCCCTCTGTTTTATAGGCCAAGGAAAGTTAGCCTTTTGGTATAACAGTTTTGTTTCGCAATCACCGACTGCTTCGAATTTCCTCGGGCAAAAAGGGTGAAGTCACAACACTTCTCGCATGACATTAAATAGCAGAAAAGGTTCTATTGTGATTTTTCATACACACATTAAGCTTAAAAGACTTCGAATTTACCAAAAAGAGCTTAATATTCGAAAGCATAGCGAACATATGGTCAGAGGTCAGAAAGACGAAATCTTACTTTAAATGGCGAAAAATGCATTAAGAATTTGAGGTCAGACTGAACTCAATCGGCTGAGTAAAATGATGCCTAGTGGTAGAGCTTGAGCTGTTGTAGGTCATGCGGCTTCCGGCCCTGAGGCTGTGTTTTTCTGATAGATTTTTTACGTAGAGAAACTAAGTCATTACATTATAGTTAAGCTCTAATATCTTGTCTCACCTGCGATGTCTTCAGACCTGTTTCATGATTTTCAGCTGTCCTCAGTGGAAGCTAATACGGCCTACCAAAACCGAAAAAACCCACCCTAATTGGCCGAGTTTTATTCATCAATTTCGACTACAAAAATCTAAAATTACATGTTGTCATTTCCAAATAAAGTTTTTCTTCTCACACTTTGTTTGGTTGTTTGGAATTCATATTGAGCTAAAAAGACCTGTTAGGGAGCAGTCTATGAACAGTCAAAGTGTTAAATGTCATTGTTCGTTCTTTAAGTAAGCGACAAAAGTATAAGAACAACCAGCGAATCTTGATTCCAAAATTTCTTTCAAAAACAGATCTTTGTCTTTGAAGCCTGAATTCTTGCCAAGCGAGAGACAGTGTAGATAAACAGAAAAAAGATGATGTTTTGACATGTAGATGTATTGTATTATCAGCGTTTCTGAGAGACAAACAATTACCATTATCTTCGTCACCTCAGACTCCCACTTTATTAGAAACCCTTCTTGACTGGTTAGACTCGGCAGGAAAATCCTTAAGAATTCCCTTGTGCAGATTGATTGGGACTTAGCCCAGGTACAATGGAAGCTCGCTCTCTCACTTGTATACAAATCTGACTGAATGATTTCTTCATTTCCTTGGCTTGTGCTTTATTCTTTGTTATTTCTATAGATTTGTCCCACCTACAGTGCTGTGGTGGATCATAAAAATGAAAGAGAGAACCTCAATGGATAAGAGCAGACAAAAACAGAACACGCTTCTTCTTGTCATTCATATCGGCAAGCTCAAAACTTTAGAATTGGACAATTGTCAAGTTATCGCTTTATAGTCCATAACATTTTCACCTTAATTCTTTTAATGTTCAACAACGAACTTTCATTTCAAGTTAACTATCTTCACACTATAAAATACCAGTTGCCTTTCGGACGAATAAAATTTAAAAGACAAAAAAAAAAAAAGGAGCACGCTTCCTCTTGTCATTCGAAAAGTTATCGCATTATAGACCATGAAATTTTCGCCTTTCTCTTAATCTTCAACAACAACCTTTCGTTTCAAATTAACTATCTTCTCCCTATAACATCCAGATATCTCTCCCGCGGCACAAAAAGTTTAAATATCTAAAGAATTCATATTTATAAAATAAAAAAATAAAGATCTTATTGCATGAGCTTTCTTACTGAGCTCGAAAATCGTTAAGGGACATATAATTGACGAAGAATAAGCGAAAATCAAAACTAAAAATTGGTAATCTTTTCTAAAAGGATTGCTTATGAACACTGGCTAAAATTTGTAAATGGCGGTAAAACGCAAACGCGTCTTTAAAATATTTCATTTGGGTTAAAAATCTACCGAATATACGAACGTGACTGTATCTTGGATGTTTACAGGACTCCGAATGAGTAGTGAAATATAGAGAATCTAAGCTATCGGTATGAAAACATGCATTTAATATATTATAATATCATACAATTATTTTTCGTCCAAAAAATAACAACAATTTTTTATTAAAATTCGAGAGCAGTTCTTTTTCAGGATTTGCTTTTTCCGGCGAAAACTATTGGGAAGAAATCTCGTAGACAGAAAACTAGAGAAATTATTCGTCCAACAATCCTACATATTGGTATTTTTCTTAAAATTCTAAAATAAGTTTCAAAAATACACAACTACTAAAGTAATCTGTTTGATTTCCTTTAAATTTTACTGATTTACTAAAATTTCAAAGTATTTTTTGTGTCGGTCGCTATAAAGCGATGGATCCGTTTCGCTTAAATCCAAAAAATAACGAACGCATCCATTCTCTCGACTATGAAATCCCCGCTTTTTTTTAGGACTTCTTTCCCCACAAGAATCTTTATCTTATCGCTACCAAAAGATATGGTATTCAAATTATCCGATCAATTGAAATTCTTTTTTATGAACAAAAACTTAAAGATATTCATAGTTCTTCCGCAAACTAAAGTTTTTTTTTTTTTTTTGTTTTTTTTTTCGTGGAAGAAGAAGTAAATTGCTACTGAAAATCTTTTCGTTTCCGTTAAAGTTTAAATACTAGTTGAAGTTTGAAAATTATGATGTTAGTTTTAGAGTTATTCGCTAACCGGCTTAAGAGGGCTTAAACGGTTGCTGATAAGACTTAGAGAGCTGGGAATTGCAGCTTCTTCAGTTAAGCCGCTCTCCGATCGATATGAACTACAACATCTGGTTACGACTCTAAAGTTGTCGATGCTCGTTCAATTTGTTTTCCAAATTTACTGATAAGCATCCTGAATGGGCTGTTTAAGCTCCTTACAAGAAGTTAGAAGCGCTCTTATGATAAAGGTGATTCATTCAACAAGATAAGACTTTGAAGTTCGTGTGAAAATCGATAGTAAAACACCAGTAAAGTATATCTTTCTTGTCAATTAGGCTCACCAAAGTTCTTTGCATATCTTCTTTTTATTCTGCACTTTCGCACTGACATGAAAGCTAAGACCTGGGAAGTCTTTGTTTATCTTTCACAAGAATAAGGAAATAAGAGAAAATCCCTAATTGTTTTCATCTAGCTAGGAAAACTGCAGTCCAAACTAGTAAAGAAACACCTAGTTAACGGTAACAAAAGTTTAATAATAAAAAAATAAGGTGTTCAGTAATGTTTTACGACCCGGAAATAGTAATCCACGACGCCAGGAAGGTACAGTGAAAAGACAAAAAACAAAACAACCAAAAGAGCAAAAAATAAGTAATTTCTAACAGGTGAAAATTTAGGTTTCTCACTTCTTGATAGATAGCATATAATAAGGAAAAATATCTGTGGCTTTATTCAGTAGTGCGATAATCACATTATCTCTAGAAATATATTATTTTATTTAGAATGAAAAACCTGTGCTTATGATTTTTAAAAACCGTGTGCCGAGAAGAATAAGTTGAGATATAAAGACATTTGACGCCCTTTCTATTCGATTCGTCTTGCCTACAATTACTGATAATTCTACATAAATTTTGAAAGTTTTTACGAAAAATCAAAAAACTATAGCTTATATTCATTGGTCATAAATAGTTTACCTTCAGATTTTTAATTAATATATTTTAGAGAGAAAGAGAGATGGAGCATTTGAATTTTTATTGATTTTTTTGAAAAGGTGTTTGTCCCTTTACTTGCTAATTTAAATTTAACTTGAAGGACTTTACGGAAGTTCACCGAAAAAATGATATAGAATGTACAAATTTATACCGTTTGTTTGTTTAGCTAAAAAACGTAAAATCTTATAAAAATAGAATTCTTTAAGGAAGTCAATACCAGTCAATACAACATGCATATTAATTTAAATTGATATAGAGAAGTTCTAAAGCTTAAGGTGCAACTGTCTCTGCAGATTGATTAGCTCCAAAGAATTCAGCACAAAATGTAGGCTTTTTCGTTGTTTGTTCTGCATCATATATATAACATTGAATTGGTTTTCAGAAAAACCTTGCTAGAACTGATCCTGTTAAGTGAAGTTTCTTTGTAATAATCTGCATTCTCTAAAAACTATGTTAATGAGGATAAAGTGACTATCGGGATTCACGTTTGTTTGCAGTTGTATATCGATATAATACAACAAAACTGGCTTTAAAAAGCGAACAAATAAAATTCAAAGTTTATAAAGTTAATATATTTATTTTAATCGCTACTCTGTAATAATATTGCTATCGAATGTTCTTGTGGTTTTTTAATATACTGTGTATTATGGAAGACGTTTATCACACAGTCACTGAGCCTGTTTCATACCTTCTACAAAGTGGTCATGATGCAGAATACGAGTCGCCGTTTAAAAGAAAACGAAGCTGCCTTTCCAGTCTTTATCTTGTTTTCACGATGATCAAAAACTGCTCTTTTGTTATTCACGTACACTGACACACACATCCATCTCTGAAACGATGTGCGTTCAGCTTCGCGGGAAATGTCTTAGGCCATGCTTTAAGATCCTGTTGGCTGTTCACGAGTGATTTAGGCACACGGTCGGGGGACAAATACCTTACTATGTGAAGTCGACCGTGAATATACTATTTTATTGATAACCCGAACAGTATTCAAGCTTTTTTCATGCAGAGAAAGAGGGGAAAGATTTAGACATTGACATGTCCTCAACTTTACTGCCCACTGAGTTTGTAATATGAAAATATAAAGGGATGACTGTAGAGATCTCAAAAGTAGGCAACGAGCCTGCACGCTTTCGACGACACCGCGACTGAATTCACGCAGGGACTATTTGCATACCCTAAGAATCCATCGATCTTTCTTTTGCTTTTTTCGTAAGCTCCCTGCCTCTTTGCAACAACACGTCTATGGTCAGTTTTAAGGCGTGATAATGACTATGGGGCTCTATTTAAATCTCGTTGTCTTCTCAGTTAAAGATTATTTCTTCGTAGTTTCTAAAGATTGTCTTTGGTCTCGAAATCCGTTTTTTTGGGCAAGTAATTAGTCTCATGGGCTAAATCAACTCTAAATGAAATCGCTTTGCTAGCTGGACAGCCAGACTCGGCGGCTATGATAAAGCCAAAGGAGATGATATACTGTTCCGTGTTGTGCATGTCGGTGTATTGCAGTATTTTGCTAACTTGTGGTCGGATCGACGTTTTATTGATGATTTTTTTCTTCTGAATCAGTATCGTCAACTTTCTTCCAAATTTATTCCTAAGTTCATTTTCTTTTTCTTCTCTGCCTTTTTTCTTTCCTTTTTTTACTTTACTTCAAATTTTTTTTCCTAATGCCATTTTTGATACTTTTTTTCTGAGGTCGATGTGCATGCAAAGTAGCCAAACGTCTACAGAATAGAGCTTTAGTGTTGTTTAGTTCAGTTCAGTTCATCTTGGAATTCAGTTCATTCAACTTATCCTTTCAAAAGTTTATCATTTTGATTCGAAATCATTGTGGTTCAAAGTTACTTAATGTAATAAAGTCTTCAAGAAGTGAAGAATATCATTACAATATATAGTCTATCAAGTTCGAAATCTAAATCTTATCCGTTCCAAATTCATTGATTTGGGCACGAAAAACCGATGTAGTACTAACAATTTCTGCTATTTAAGTTGGGTGGAATTTTAGGAGGTAATTACTAGGCTGAATTGTTTCTGAAATTGCTGGAGACTGATATAAGGAGAATGGGCTATCTCATTACTTGAAAGTCATTTGAACGGCTATGTGACCTGGTAGTCTAATGCAAAATTTTGAGAAAAAAATAATAATCATATAAAAATCATAATTTTTTATTTAATTCAACTGATCCGACAAACCAGTTCTTGAACATGTCTAAAACCACTTTCCCAGAAAAAATATTGTCGGATAGATTGCCTTATTACAGAAAAGTAACAATCTATTAATGCAGGCAATATCAGCCAGTGTTCAAAGTTTTTCCAGAAATCGATACTTTAAACCAGTTCAAAATGTTCAAATCTTTTTCATCATTTGCTTGTGTCCTAGTCTAGTTTTCGTTTTCTTTGATCCTGAATCGTGTCAAGTAGAAAACGACCAGGGAAGAAGCCAAGAAAGTCTTAGTGATGCGCACAACACAGCTGTAAACATATTGGAGATTTCGCTTCTAGAAAAAGCACTTAGAAAAATCAATTATTGAAGATTGATGGAATACACACAGGAGGGGTTTGTCGTGGATTCGTTTTAGGCACTGTAGGCCTCTAAAGACAAGTCTCGCTTCCACAAAAAGAAAACATTTGCCACTTTCAAAGAATTCTAAATGAACTTCAAATTATAAAAGGGCGCTTCCTCAATTTCGTATAATCTGTACATCTTTTTACTTATTGAACAATAAATGAACATTTAGCCCAAGAGATTTTGCACACTCGAACTACGAGAAAAAGGGATGTAGGATTATGATCAATTACACTTTTGGCTTGAATGGAAGTCCATTTTCATGTTGATCCTTTTCTTGTCTATTCTCCCCATTTAAGTATACTTTTTTTTTTTTTTACAATAAGAAATCTTTTAATAGCATGGTTCCACGGTTCATTTAAGAAAGACTATGAATGCACTGAAAAGAGAACCAAAATTTTGAATTAGCACCAGCAAGATGTTGACACCTTGGACAGTAAATCCCCCCAAAAACTAAACTTTTCGACTTAGTTCTTTTTGTTTTATCCACAGATGAAGTGACCTTGCGTCAGAATTTTGTTTTTATAAAATTTGTCTTTTTTTCTTGCCGAATTTTAGGGTCGAATTTAAGAGCCACCGAAATCCAAGGACGCTTATTGACATAATATAATGAACAGCGAAATGAGCCTCCTTTTGCGTTTTGAATTAAATCGGCTCTAGTACAAGGATCGAAGTAGTCCATTTAGGGATGATTACGTCACAGATGTTTGTCACTTGTTCAAGTCATTAAACTAAGTTTTCTAGCCTCGCTAGATGGACCACTGGCGGTGCTTGGCGTCTTTCAGACGAAATGGGCTGTTTTAGCATGACAAACTAAGGTTTTACATCCCTCAGTCTGGCGTTAGAGTGCTCTGGTCTTTATTGTAGGAACATGAGCATCCTGTAACAAATAAATCATTTAATATGAAATCCTGAATTAACTTCCTAATAAGACATGTTAACCTCGTGTATCAAACAACCAAATCGCTCGTAATATCGAAAGGGGTATTTTCTGACTTAAATACAGCACTTTTAATCCTAGATGAACAGGTCCAGCGAGATAGAATACTTAAGTGAATGACAGCTATTTTTGGCAGCGCTGTTCAGCGCGCAGCAATTATGAAATTAGCTTTCATGAGAGCTTCTCTTTGTGCAAAGTCTTATGATAAGCTTTTATCATCGCTGAGCGGCAATAAAAGCAAGACTGGCCGTGATCCATATGTTTCGAAAACACGGAATTAATTAAGAATATTTCAAAATGTATAGCCCGCGGGTAAGCCTCCTTTTTGCCAGCGTTCGCTTTCTTGGCCATCTTTGAAAAAAACTGAATTTTTTGCCTTCACAGTTTCGCTAGAAGAGTAAATAACTTTTAAAATACTAAGGAAATAAGTCAAAATACAAAGTTTAGTTCTTTTTATTGAAAATTAATGATGAAGGAGGCTGTTTTCGAAGGGAGTCACCATACATTCCTTTTGTTTTGAACCAGAACGTTTTAAGTTTTTTGGGTTTTAAGCTGAAAAGACGTCTCTCTTTATCCGTCAACAGACAGTAGCGCATTGTAGCAAGGATTTTCAGAGTTTTTCAATCTAGTATTCAAAGCGTAAAGCTGAAAAGGGATCCTTTTTTCTAACGTAAGCTGTCTCTTGATACTTCAACCTTTAGTATTTAATGTTTATCGAGGTAAGCTAACTATATTTGGGCAACTAGAATCGGAAAAGAACAACCTCAATAGAGTACTCATACGAACTGTTATCGTCTGTACGTCATATCTTTTGGACTGAAGTGTGAGACAAGTTCTTTCTAAAAGCAAACTATTACCATCTCCAGGGACGACACTTGATACGAAGCTATATGAAACAAATCTGAGCCAAAGGTCTGTGATATAAATAAGTAGGATAGTTTTGACTCTCATTCCTGTGGTTTTTTGACATTTTCGTTTTTTTGATTTGGATTTACGGTGTTGCAAAGAATTTTTTTTTTTTTTTTTTGCTATTAATTGTCATGTGTCTTGCTTCAGTGTAATATTCCAGAAAATGAAACAAAAGTGTTCATTTTCTTTATCTTGTCTTGTCTGGTCTTCTCTTCTCTTCTCTTCTCTTCTTTTCTCTTCTTCTTTTGTTTTTCTTTATTCTGTCACTTAGTTTTAAACAACAAAACTTGTTCTGAACTATAAGATCAGTTTTACATATCATACTCTATCTATGAACAAGCGTTCATAACTACCGTCCTCTAGCTGTCACCAACATGAATAAGCGAATGTCGAAAAACTGACTGTGACATTTTGTCGATGTCATTTCCAGCAGAGGTAACCGAATTCTTTTGCCAGGTGCATAGCAATGTTTTAGAATTGAATTCTTGTTTTTGTGGGGGAAACAGTGACAAAGAAAATCAAGATGGCCTTCTCTCTTCCCCTCCCCTCTTAGTTTTTGAATTACACGACTGTCTAACTAGGTTTAAATAAGAAAGCATAAAAGACAACCTATATCACTTCTTATATGAATTATTAAGAACTTTTTCATCTAAATGCGTTCAAAGATAATCAAAAGATGCAAGTCTGGATTAAGAAAAAATCAAATTTACCTTGGCGTCGAAAATTCGCAATGAAAATTATTTCATTTGAAAATTTAATTTTCTAATAAAAGAATTCTAAAATAAATGGGATATTTGGATTACTATTTTACTTAGACTAAAAGCGCAGCCGCGGAAATACATTTTGTCACCGACACCAACACGTAATCAGAAATTGCATCCCTTGCAAGATCAACTCGTAGCAGTAGCAGTAGCAGTAGCAGTAGCAGTAGCAGTAGCAGCAGTGTAGCAGTAGCAGCAGCAGTAGCAGTAGCAGTAGCAGTAGCAGTAGCAGTAGCAGCAGCAGTAGCAGTAGCAGCAGTGTAGCAGTAGCAGTAGCAGTAGCAGTAGCAGTAGCAGTAGCAGTAGCAGCAGTGTAGCAGTAGCAGTAGCAGTAGCAGTAGCAGTAGCAGTAGCAGTAGCAGCAGTAGCAGTAGCAGCAGTGTAGCAGTAGCAGTAGCAGTAGCAGTAGCAGTAGCAGCAGCAGTAGCAGTAGCAGCAGCAGCAGCAGTAAATTAAACTAGCAATCAACGCGTGAGCTAAGCTTTCGTTCATATTTATCTTATCTAGCTAGCTAAAAAAGATCATAAGTAAAATTTCATCTCGGTTTGTAGTTATAAAATCCAATCAGTCGATTTAACTGCATGGTTTATGCACCGCAAGAAAGCGGGTATTAAACTTCTTAAAATTGACATATTGGACTTTTTACCTCAAACAGGAAACAGTTTGAGTTTATAGCCGTTCGATATAAGAGGTTTTCGAGGAGTTAAGATTAAAGTACAAAACCTCATTTAGGAACTACATAGCTACTATTTTGCTTTGGTATTTCATGAACAGTCGTCACTCAAATCAGGTTTTCTATCTTACATTTGAGGGTTTTTTTTCCAAAAATGGCATCTAATATAAAGCCAAGATATTTTACAAACAATATCTCTTAGTTATACGTGGAATTATAGAAGTGGAATAAAGAAAAACGCTCAAGGATTTTGATAACGTGAGAACGTCCTTCCCGAAGTAAAAATCTTCAAGCATTGCGCCAAACGTGACGGGAAGGCCTTGCTCACGTGGTTTCGAGACGTAAGCGGTTTGCAGTTTTCATAAAAACGTCAAACGTGTTACCGGAAAAATCATGTACCTTATCAAAATTGGGTAGTATGCGCAAACGTTTTTTTCCCCCTTTTGATAAGGGGGAAGGGGTGGGGAATTTTACGTTCGCAGGCGTTCACAGTATATTTGCTTTTTTACATTTAGGCCACTTGTCAGTTGTTGTTGCGTTTTTAAGCGGTCACGCGTAGTGTGCGCATCGATCAATCGATTTTCATAATAATGAATGACTGGTCAATGATTAGCGTTCTTCCATCGAATTTTGGGTGCACGCGAGAGCTAGCATGAAAGCAGCGAAAGAGCCGCTCAAGGCGAAGCCCACTGAGACTCCATCTTCTTGAATACTTATCAACCGATCAAGTGCTCGCTGTTTCCATTAAGCAACCGACCAAGTGCTCGCTGTTTCCATTAAGCAACCGACTTGCAAAATAAAAAATTTGTCCCCAAAAATCTCACATTCAAACCAATATAATTCAAAAACTGGACGGTAAAATGTCTTTAAACTTTTCATGTGGTTTTTATTTAAGGGATCGTAAGTGCTAAGAAAAAATAAAAAATTATGTAATAGAGAACATCATTGATTTATTTATTCATTCATTTTTGAGAATTCCCCATTACAGATTTTTTTCTTTTTCGTTCATTCCAAAAATTGAGTCATAAAGTTGAAATAACCTATTTTTAAAAGATTTTTGCCGAACGGTTTTTGAGCTATGATTTTTAAAATGAAAATCTTTGTTCATATTTGAAGTGTTCTATCATTGTTTTAGCAACGTCTTACGTCATATTTTCGTTTTCATTCCAATCTTTATTTTATGGTCTTTGGTCTTCCGAATCAACTTATTGTTATATATATCAGCCATATAACGTTTTACAAGGTCATTTTTGTTGGCTTATGCCAGTTCTAAAAATCTTTCAAGCCTCCTTAAGCAACCGACAAAGTGCGCGCTGGTTCCATTGGTTGTTTTGATCACTAAAATGTTTTTAAACTGCATGAAATTTGTTAAATATCGCGCACAACAAATTTCGTCTTGCGCATGGTCCTTTAAATTGCTTACTATGTTATGGCTTCCCTTTAGTTTGATTAGGGATGAGCTTACACGAAGAAGATAGACGGGGTGCCTCCAGGGAAACCATAAGAAATTTTGGTCTCGGAACTCAGTAACTCAAGTGAAACTAGGGTTTCTACTGACCTTGAAAAGTCAGGGAAGTCAAGAAATTTTTCGAAGTCAAGGACGAATTGTCAGGACTTTGTATTTAGTCAGGGAAATTATATACATGCAAGACATTATATACATACCGGAAGAGCGGGAAGCCTGAAAACTATTCAGTTGCCATTATTACTCAGTTTATCACATATTAATATTTCCGTCCAACGTACATATCACTACCACTCTGATCAAGTTTAGACAGACTAATTATTTGTGACGTTTTGTCTTCTGATCTTTGTCAAGTCAGTGTGCAAGCTATAGGAAGTAGTTAAAATCGAACTGAATGAGCATATAGTTTTGCTCAAGAGGAATATCCCATTTAGGTGTCACGGGGCTTGACATGAAACCCAATTGAGCTGTTAGCAAGATATTGATTTAATGAGATTGGATAACCTTGTCGACGCATGAGGTAATTTCTGGCTGTGATAATTTATTATTTTAACCCCAAGAAGAACGATTAGGGTAAGAAGTGAGACGTATTAGACGAAAACTCGCCTACAAAGAACAAAGCAAATGTCAGAATCAAGGTTAAAGCTTGATGGATTTGAAGTGATTTACACGTCCTGTAAGGCTTCTGTTCTCTGCTGGTCACCGCAAACCTTTAAGGTATTTTATGAAAAAGTCTTTGAAGGTGAAGTATGTTGCAGCAATTCCAAGAACAACAAAGAAAAATAAGAGGCTTTGAGCAAAATAGGTGTCAAAAGCAAACTGTCATCAGTTTAAGATACTGAAAGGTTAAATTAGATTCCGTAGGCAAATGAAATTTGCGAGATGAATATTGCTGCTTGTTGATAAAGCTTATAATAGGATGTACGGCTGGCTGGCTGGCTGGCTGGATTGTAATTGTAATTGTAAAACTTTTATTTACCCACGGTAATTATATCAAATAGCCTATAAGCCGTGCATTACATAAAATTAATAAGTTACATGTAAACTAATAGTACATTGATTAATACTAATTTTCAGTGTTGTCAATGTTAAAACGGTCCTTTTAAAAGCATTTAGAGATTAAGGTTCGCTTTTTAAGGCATCTGGAAGAGCATTCTAGATTTTAGCTTCTGTATATAAGCAAAACTATTCTTATAAAAATCAATTCGAGCTTCGGGTAGTTGCAGGTCAAATATTGAGGACCTCAGATTATACACACCTGAACCTATTTGCTTCTCAGAAATGTCAATTAAGTAATCAGGAGCTTGGCCATGAACGATTTTGTACATGTATGGACAGACGGATAATATAATAATATATGAATGGATGGATAGTCCATTGTCTTTCTATCTGTCTGTTTTTCTGTCTGTCTGTCTGTCTGTCT
>WUAP02201995.1:8577-21070 GCA_015163945.2 Stichodactyla helianthus | reverse complement strand
GGTGTGTTGGTTTTTGGTTGTTTTTTTTTTGTTGTGTGTTGTGGGGTGGAGGGTGTTTTTGGTTTTTTTTTTTTTCTTTTTTGTGGGGGGGGGGGGGGGGGGTTGCCTCAAGCTTAGCATGATTCCGTGCACATTGCTTGAAAGGGAGTGATTTCTGGACTACTCAATCCAAGATTGAAATACCTCACGATCATGGCGTTTCTTGTTTATCTATGCTTATGACCTGCTGGATTATGGTTTGGTAAAACACAGGAGCAGATTTAAGGGGGTGCGCACCCTTTGAAATGAGTTATTTACAGTCAATTATTGGTGTTCGAGCCCAGATCATAAATGGTGCACCTCCCTTAAGGAAATTCTGGGGTGCATCCCCCTAAAAAAATCCTTGATCCGCTACTGAAACATCCTCGACTTGTACTAGAAGGAGATAGAAATGAAAAACAGCAACAACTTAAAGCATAAAAGACTATACATTTTCAGCGGTCGGCGTGCTGGTCAGCTCTAGCAGAATGAGCTCATGCATGTATAGAATGAGCTCAGCAATATGTAATCAAATTGAAATTTTAAAACTGGCGGTCTAACTGTTCGCCTAACTGTTCACGTAAGCGGCAACATAGATCGAAAGGTCAATAAAAGAAAGTATATGGCTGATGTCACTCTGGTGGCCACCGTACCGTACCGCAGCGCAGAAAGCTCACTTCCTCTTTGAATCAAAAGAAAATTATTTCGGCAGATAATATTTTAGTTCTTCTTGATATTCTTGTTCTTCCAGATAACATACTATGGGTTAAGCAATTCTTCACAGCTTACTGACCTTAACCGATTTTCGTGCTATAAGCCCACCTAATAATTGCTCGCGGCAAATTGAAAAATATCATTTTAACGGAAATCTTTAATTATTAGTAACTAAAGTAGCACGAAAGAATTTAATTTCATGGCGAGATTGTTATAGCAATTTCAGAACTTGGGAATCAATGGTCCTACATAAACTCTAGATCTATTTTCAAAATTAACGTTGTCACAGCCGAAAGCAACATGCGATAAGACCGCAAAGCAAGACGCGCTAGAATAATAAAAATAACATCGTTTATTTTCAAAACACCCTTAATCCATTAATTCCCTAAGATATACAGACATGAGTGAAAATGTGGATATAAGCAATAATCCCAACGAATGTGACTTACAATAACAGTATTCATACCTTTCTTTTTAGAAAGAGATCAAACAAGGAATAGAAAAAGAACACTAACCTTAATCTTCTAAAATCTGAACGAATTAAACAATATTTGAATGAAAATTATGAAACTGATAAGATAATCAAATAAAACCGAATATATAAAAATCGAATAAATTATTTCTAGCAGGGGAAAATCACTAGAGTAGTATAAAATGTCCCCGTTTCTAAATATACCACATACGTATCGTATAGGGAATTTAAAATCGGCGAATGATCCTTTTATTATGACCCTATATTTACGATTCCGGGGGCTGGAGGGTGCGGGGGATTTTCTCAGCGTATGAAAACCGGGCTTGAAAAGACTCTCATACCCATTCACACTGGGCCTTTAAACATGTTTAAAAGTTGTTTAGTTAAACTAGTGACCCTTCACACAGCGTGCACGACCAACTAAACAAGTTTCAAACCTTGTTTAAGTAAACTACTTTAACCCTGTATAAAGATGGCGGGCAAACCATGAAGTACGTAGAATAGAAGAACTCATAACTCAACAAGGTTAGTTGGTGTGAATAGGGCTTGAGGGCTTCAGAGATATCGGCTCCCAGCCCTCTCCTTACCCCCCCCCCCTCCCGGAATATGGGGTCACTACAGGCTGAGTACTGACCGAAGACGCGGCGCAGTTTCAAAACAGTGTTATTATTTCGTATTGTGATTTAAAACACAACTATGGCTTTAATCGAGATTTTGAAGCTTTTGGCAACGATTTTCGGGTTATTTTGCTTGAAATCTGTACTCATCGATGGGCTGGCATCTAACATTGACGGTTTTGCAGGGAAAAACCTGAACATTTCTGCTTCTCGTGTATGTAAACCTGGTCCTCCGTTAATGACTGGTTCACTTGATACGACCAAAAAATGCCTCGTCATAGGTGATTCAGTGAGCATAGGGTAGGTACATGTTCAACATTTCTGAAGAGTAATTTTCTTCATCAATCTTCTTTGCTTTCTTTTTTCCTCGCGCAAAATAATCTTAGTGATTTGTTTAAAAACTACCGCAAAAGATGCTACAGGAGAAAACCAAAATTACAGATGGCACAAAGCAAAAAAATGTAAACCTTTTAATTTCCTGGATTTCTTATAAAGCAGAAAGAGATCTTGCGTGATTTTTTGGAATCGCGTGTCCGTTCTTATTTTCTTCTTATTGTAATTTGAATCACTTCGCCTGATGCAAGTTATCTTATTCCAAACCTCGTTCTTTAAAGTTATAAGTGTGGGTCTATCAATGGTTTATATTATTTTGGATGCTTTCATTCGTGTTTTGATCATTTTTAATGCTTATTTTTTAGAATTAAGCTTGGATTCCTTGTGCCTAAAGGTCATGTCCCATAATAGAGAATCTTAACTAAAGTACTGCGACTATTTAAGAATTATAAAACCGGAGATTTAATAAGCTATAGTAGCTCATGAGGGTGAGAGAGTTAACACGCGTCTTTATGTAAAATAACAAGGAATTATTGGACGAGGTTGAGAAGAACATCGTGATTTGTTAGCCAGCAAGAAATCAAGTAGTGATTCAAGACAGCTGAAATCTTCTCTCGCCAAATACTTGGAGTTTGTATCTTTCTGACACCGTTCTATGGTCGAATAAAGAAAGAATGATTACGTCGATTTGCCTTTTTTCCACAAAGAAAATTTTCCCAAATTACGAACATTTTACAAGATTCCTGTAGAGTGCGGAAGGAGTGCGGTTAGTTGAAGTTAACATCATGTTTTGTAGCTTTACCGAACATTTCTGAGCGAAGAGGACCCGTCCAGAAAGCTGGCTAGAACGTATCGACGTCATAGTGTACGTGTTGTGATTTCTGGCTATCTAAAACCATGAGCTAACATGGCTAAGCACCCGAGATGCAACCATTGTGATAATTTCTTCTTTTTGTTTCACATCGTCAATAGTGCGATTCCGCCTTGTGCAACACGCAGTTTACATCAGAACCTTCAGCAATCTTTTCTGATATAGCTGTAGTTGCAGTATATTACAAGCCAGTATGAAACGTTTACAAACATTTGAAAAGTGCTACTGTATTTTCTTATATTTATTACTGTATTTTCTTATATTTATTACTGTATTTTCTTATATTTTTCTTGCATCTACGTACTGTAGTTTCTTTTGTTTGTGCTTAACAAAGCAGTTTATAGCATCTAACTGAAGTAGACGTCATTATTCATATTTTCTTTAACTTTGTGTACTCAGTCATATATGAAAATATGCTCTTCTGCCGCGTGAAGAAAATTGCATGCTAATAGGTATTTTTTGCAAATATATCTCAGGTACACGCCTTGGTTGAAGACATCTCTTCAAGACCTTTGTCAAGTATACCATTCCCCGTGGGACACTGTAGACGGCGGAGCCCTGGATACAAAATACGCTGTGAAATGCCTTCCTCTTTTCCTCGCCAGTAACTTGCTTGAACCAATCCAGTATGATGTAATCATTTTTAACTTTGGCTTGCACGATGTTAACTATAATGGCAGCTACCTAGAAGAGTTCACTGACAAAAAGACTTACAAAGAAAACCTTCATGCTATCAAGGAGTACTTACAGAAGACGGACAGTCACGTGGGATATGTTTTGACGACACCTATTCCTTTTAATGTCACGTCTAATGATCGTGTTAAGAGCTACAACATGGTTGGAAGAGAAGTAATGGCTAGTGGGAAGACAGTACCAGTAGCCGATCTCTATAACTGGGTTGTATTGGTATGTGGTGAGCCACCTTATAATAAATGCGTGATTGCAGGAAAGCAGCCCAGCCCGCATTATACAAAACAGGGCTATAAATATCTGTCTGTCTTGGTAGAACACCTTATTAGGAATCTTCAAACAAATCATGGACAAAACAAACAGAGTGTTGCAAAGAAGGAGTTAAAAACGATACGAAACTACATTGAAGAGGTAGGCATCTAAGCAGTCGTTATTCTCAGATTAGTTTGCACGAGTTGTAAGAGGCCCGAGGATGGGTGACATATGGTATCGGTGTTATCATACTTTACAATTATCAAAGCTCGGACACACGATGCGACCTTGCTTGCAACGGGAGAAATCGCGCCGCGTGTCCAACCGTGTAACTGTTGCGCGCCCACGTCGCAGAAGTAGAAACGAGTTTACTGTGGCGCGCAACAGTTTGCACTAGTGGATACACGGTGTGATTTCTCCCTATGCAAGCAACGTCACAAGAAACGGGCGCATCGTGTGTCCAAGCCTTTAGAGATATCCTACTTACACATTGTGTATTGTAACTGATTTTTCTTTTATCACACAAACATGATCTAAACAAGGACACCTTAGTACAGTCATGCAAAGATAAAACTGGGAAGACGGTGACAAAATGCCCCCAAACAATGACCTGCAGTCCGAGTAAGTATTCCATGTCTGGCTGGGGCTGCTGTCCTCTAAGCAAAGCAGTTTCCTGTAAAGATGGCAAGCACTGCTGTCCCGAGGGATACGAGTGTGATCAGTCATGCAACGAATTCCAGTGTTTCTGCATCAAAGAATAAGGGAGTGGACACCAAAACAATATTTAAATTATATAAAACATATATTTAAGTGCCTAGTCGTTTTAGCGCTTTCGCAGTAATTGGGTGCACTGGTCACTCTCACACACTACCACTATATTAACTGTTTTAAGCATACAACTCTCAGCTCACATGTTGATTTTTTACGGAGGGAAAGAAAAGAAATTGAAACTTCCCTAGTTTTAATCATTGTGTTTTGTATTTGATTTTAACACTTTTGGGCCACTAAAGAATATCGGGTACATTTGCCTTGATTTCCCATCGCTTCGTACGGATTGCTAGTTGGATGACATTACATCAGATCAGTCTATTGTTTAAACGCTAAGAATCATGGTCGTGGGAGGGGGACAAAACAGTAACAAGACAATGAACGCTGATCATATTGAATGCGCTTTTTAGACGCATTCCCTTCTGACAGAAGACAAAGAATGAGCAGACAGGCAGCAAAGAGTAGTCACAAAAAGACTGTCTTTGATGCTGGATGACAAGAGTTTCGTGCCCGCTCCGCGATCTTATAGCCACTCATTGTTTGGAATAAAAGCGGATTTTTACAATAATTTGTTTCTCTCATTATACCGGAAGCTTTTTCTAGGCCGCTTTCCACATGCTCTTTTACTTACCCTGACGAGAAAGGTCGCGATAACGTGGCGGGGGGTAGCTATTGAGGTTTTTCATGTGACGCATGGTGTCGAGAAATTTGTTTTCTCAGAAAAAGGGTTTACAGTCAAATTTGTCATATAGACATTAGTAAGACTGGTGAAGTTTCGTAAGGTTATTCAGAATCCAGAGAGGTGAAGTTTTGAGCCTTGGAATTTTTACAAAGGAATGTATTTTGCCTGCCAATATACATTTCTTTGTAAAACTTCGGGTTTTGAAAAATTATATCTTCGATAGTTTACGTGCAATCTCCACGAAATTTCGTAAAATTACTAATATCTGTATGACAAATTTGACAGTAAACCCTTTTTCAAATAAAACAAATTTCTCGCAAATGTGACATCACATGAAAAACGTCAATATAAAATGCTTTACACTACTGACTGGATATAGCAACACAAACATGTGAAACAGTTAGTAGTCTGTAGGTGTAGACACCTATATATTACATTGATTTCTTTTCTTTTGTTTCATTAACTATAAGCTTTATGAATTTAACACAGTCACTGTTTCGCATAATGTCTTCAAACACTTCCCCAAGGTTACACAATAAGAATTTTAGAACCACTAGTTCAAAGTTTCTTGTTGCTGTTAAATCATTTTCTATTATTAATTATCCATTAGCTTTCATGACTAAATTGCATTCTGGTCCCTGTTGAAGCGCAACTAGGCGACGGAGTCTTCGAATCAGTCTCCAAATATCCGGCGCTGAGCGTAGCGTGACAAGCTTGGTCATCGACAAAAGACAAAGTGATTAATATTCATGTCTCTTCAACCACATTTAATATGCATATATTGAGCAGTGGACAGATTAAATCAGAATAGCACAAGCTTTAGCTTGTTTAATAACACAGAAAATGCTTAATACAACAGAAATCACCAAGGAAAATTTGAACCAGTTTGGCTAGATGTTCAAGCCTGATCAAGTTCTTGTAAGGATAAGCATTTGATCCACAATGAAAACAAGTCGTGCTCTTACATCACCATTCGTGTTGCTATTTCAAATACTGGGTTAAGTGACATGATTTTAAGATATATTTTGTTTCTTGGACGATGTATAGCAAGACGAACACGAAGGTTGGCTTGCCTGGTGATCATTCTTGTAGTGATAACACTGTATATCGCCATCACTGTCTCAAACAACGGTCGACATCAGCGAGAGGTTAAACCGCATCGTGGTATAATTAAACCAGCGACTCGAGTCCAAAATGTAGCAAGATCAAGGCTAAAATCTCTTGCTGTCATGGGTACAGATATTTCATCGAAAAAACACCAATTTCTCTCGACTTCTTTTAATTATCTTTTAATATTACCACATGCTACAGAACATATATTGCCATCAATAGAAGCTAATTTCATTAGTAATGTTGACAAATTTGTACTGGATAAAATTATTGAATTTCTCGACAGCACTGATGACACTTATGATGCTGGTGCTTGTGGAATAACAAAACCAAGTCTATCGATTTGGACGCGAAGTCAAGAATCTTGTCAATTTGAGAAACGAAACTGGACTATGCTGATACGAAAGAACGGGAAAAAGGGATCCAAGACTGTGGCAAATCGTCGAGTGAGTTACTTTATGTGCAATATATTTGAAGGTGCATTCGTTATTCGAAGAAGAATATTCGAGAAATTTGATTTTAATACTGAATACGGAGATACTGTCCTCTTGGACTTTTTCCTAAGAACTGAAGGGAAAATAAGATTAGCCTTGTTGAGTGATTGTTCGTTAAGTGATGAACTTCAGCGCCCAGACAGAGGAGCCTTGAGGAATAATCCTTTCTATACAGATTATGTGAAATTGGGACATGACCATAACATCGTACGTATTATTAGGGAACATCAAATCACGTGGACCAAATGTTCCTACAACTCAAGACTTTGCCCAGAAAAACCTCTTCAGCAGAAATACTCATTGTCAAGGCAACTGAAGCCTGTGTGCTGTAGCCAAGTGTTAGATAGGTTGCTAGTTGGTGTTGTCCACGCGATGAATGCTATAAGGTTAGATTATCGGTTAGAGTACGGGACACTTCTTGGAGCGGTGAGGTCAGGAGCAATAATCCCCTGGACTAAGGATGTGGATATTGGACTGAGAGAAGATAATTACTTTAATGATAAAATATTTCAGAGATTGAAACGGATTCTTAAACACAAGGGGTACACGCTGGCATTGATTAAGGGTCAGAAACGTGTTCTACCTTTGTTTCCACCACATCAAGTATTTGTAAATATTTCGTTGTTTGACAAGTCGATCAGGAATAAGCTCTTCGGCCCGAATATCCTTCGTACCATCAAACGAATGCTACTTACAAAGACCAAATGGCAAGATCTTGGGTACCTTGACTTTTACATTGCGAAGAAAGAAAGATTTGATAGTCTAACGACGGTGAGGATCAATGGTAGAAGTTACGCAACTTTCGCTAATGCAAAAGAGGTGCTTAAAGAATGGTATGGACCGGGGTACATGAAGGCAGTTAAAAAGAGTAGCGCACCAATGGAAATCGACATCGGTAAACGAAGGAAACAGAGGAATAAAGAGGAAAAAGCACGCAAAAAGTTGCGCGAACGACGTCAAACTAGAGCGAGAAAATAGAGTAAGTAATAAGGATTAGCGAATCATCCCATATATAGTTCACTTTAGATAAAAGAGATTTTATAGAAAATAAAATTTAAACATTGTTTTTATTTGTGCTACGTAAACACGAAAAATCCGAAAATTCAAGTAAAAAAACTTGTAGAACATTTTTTGAAACGCGCGAATTGGTTTTCCTATAATATAATTTTCCTGTGGTCGATCCTGGTGCTGTAAATTGAAATGGTCGGAAAAACTTTTCAAAGAAATGCAATAAATATATGTACAACTGAAAAACTTTTTTTTTAAGATTTAGTAAATTCCCAGGAAGGGAAAAAAAAAAAAAAAAAAAAAAAGATCTCATAGGGAAAGGAAAGAAATAAAGATTGTTTGTTGGAATATTAAAAATCAATTGAACAACAGTTATTATGTCTTGTGTAAAGGTGTTTAGCACCCCGCCCCGATAAAACACTTCTGCTTGTTTATAAAATACAGTACATAGTGATGTCGCAGACATCGAAACGAGGAATTTTATCTTACTATTTTTCCTAGTTAAGATATTTCCAAAGCTTTCTATTTAAAAGAAAATATAAAAATTTTACTAGCCGAACTTGTTCAAACGCCGTAAGAGAATCTAAAAACCCTGTAGATGGTCCTAGTAATGGACCATCGTTTCTGATTCTCTCACACTTAACAGATATCTTAAGGGTAAGATCCAAGACTCCAGTCAAGGGTTCAAGTTGACGTGAATTGAGTCGTAGGTGCGCCATACATCACGGTGTTAAACCAGTGCCGTGGTGGTGGAGGGAGAGGCTCACCTGGAGGATCTTCTACTTTCTCCACCGTTCGAGGGTTTTGTCCTTGTGCATTACTATTTCTTCTCGTTCCCCCGTGCTTGGACCCCTTCTCTGAACTATTTTCTGCTTCTGGTTCTGGTTCTGGAGGCTTTGGAAATTCGATCAACGATCGTACAGCTTGACCTACCGTCTTGGAATCCTCCAGAAGAACTACGTGAAATAAGGGAGATAACAATATGGAATGCACACACTGTGATAAATGTGCCATAGGGTAGGAAAGTGGCATTGCGATTTAAAGAGGCTCGAGATGGTTTTAGTCCTTGAACGTGCGCGTGCTCTTAAAAGACGTAGCACAATCATTTCAACTTGCAAAATGAAAACTTTGTCCCAAAAAACTCATACTCAAACTAAAATAACTCAACTGGACGGTACTTTTATTTAAGAGTTTGTAAGTGATTAGAAAATTTTTTTAAAATCTGTAATACGGAACATTCTGAAATAAACATCGATTTTTGAAAATTCTCTATTACTCTGTAGTTTTTCAGTACTGACCAGGCATGCTCAAACATAAAAAAGGGGCGTCCAGGCAGGGATACCTTTCGTAACGATCAGTACAACAAAAACAAAAACAAACACAACGAAACGAGAGAGAAAGAAAGAGTGAATGAATGAATGAATGAAAGAGAGAAAGAAAGAAGGAAAGAAAGAAAGAATGAACGAATGAAAGAAAGAGAGAAAGAAAGAAAGAAAGAATGAATGAATAAAAGAAAGAGAAAGAGAGAAAGAAAGAAAAATTTATAAAAGAAAGAAAAAGAGAAAGAATGAATGAATGAATGAAAGAAAGAAAGAGAGAAAGAAAGAAAGAAAGAAAGAAAGGAAGAAAAGTCGAAAAGGGGCCTCTGTTAGCAGGGTATAATACACAAGGTCTTCATCATGTACCTGAGAAGTATTTCAGCAATTTCTTCTTGTTGTCTTGTAACTGGCCGTGCCAGGTGTTAGTCATGACGCATCCTACACCAGCAAGTGAAAACAACATAGCGCACTCTAGGGGATTCTCTAGGGAGATTTCACTGACGCTGAAAACATAATATCATTTGTTCTGTGAGGGCAACACAGCTGTTAATATTCCCGTATCTAACAAATCTGTGGCTCTCGTTTCAGTTGCTTTTTAAGGGAGGAAAAACGGAGAACCCAGCCGAAAACCCTGGGAATGCAGGCAGTCTACCAAGGTGCCCAGGGAACTTGATGATAACATATTAGACAACATTAGCTATGACTCAACCTACTCCGGCAAGGAAAAAAAATATGGCACATATTGGCACTCAAGAGATGTCAATTACACTGTAAACCTTCTCCAAGCAGTCTAAAGGCTCGGACACACGATGCGGCGTTGGTTTCAACGAGGAAATCATCCAGTGTGTCCACCCTTGCAACTGTTGCGCGCTACGTCGCAGAAGTAAAAACGAGTTCTACTTTTAAGGGTGGACGCACGATTTTCTCGTTGCAAGCAAGCAACGTCGCAGGCAACGTTGCATTGTCAGTATCCCAGTCTATGTCAACTGAAGTTTCTCTAGACATGTCGATCGTTGAATGGTGTCTTTACCTTTTCGCAGAGTCGTCGCGACTTTGCCGTATGAAGCTATCACTAGTGTGAACAAGGTCCATGATGATTGCTGCATTGCACTCTGTTAGATCATAGAATATCATCGTTAAATATCTATAATTTCCTTAGGTGACGGGCCGTTGATCTCTCTCTCTCTCTCTCTCTCTCTCGAAGGGTCGATTGGAACTCTTTACATTCGCATACATTGCTGCATTCAACATTTCATGTATACTAAACTCGAGTCGCATGTTATTCAGTTCTCAGGTAGAGAGGAAAGGCGAAGTAGCCGCAGAAATACCATCGTGACAATCAAGAGAACAGCACAACAAACAAATACAATTTACATGTGGAGTCCCGCAAGGATTGAGACCCGAGCCGTCGGACACACAATGCAGTGTATGGAAGGCGAACATTCACGATTTACCTCTATACCACTTATGCCAACCAACGAAAATCCTATCTCTCAAAGTTGAATGTCAGACGCAAAACAGAATCATTAAAATAGTAACGATGTACGTTACCCAGTTCCACAGTTAGTAAAACAATGTTCATAGTTTTTGATTACCTGTCAGGTTCATCGGGGTGAGCACGTGTGGTGGTAGACTACCAAGAAATCGTTCAGTGCCGTAGAATAGAAACACCGAGCTCTCGTGGAGGAAGTGTTGAAACTCACCAATACTAGACAAATAAATAAAACTGATATCACAAACGCAGAAGCACCTGCTGATAGATAATTTCCTCTGCAGTGCCATTGGATAAACTTAGAGCGGTTTTCTTTTTCGCACAATCTAAAATTTGCTTCGGGGTCCCTGTGTACTAGTGCAGCTCTCAAGTTATAATTAAGCATAGTTAGTTAATAGCTGAGACGTATCACAAAAGTTTTCATTGATACCTGGGTAGCTGATCGGTTCCCATAGCACCGGTCCATTTACCAGAGAATGCCTTGTAGTTTGCTATGATATCTGTCATCACCTTGACAGGGCTATCGACTGTAAGATATAGTACACATAGTAACGTATTACAGCAAGACCTGTTAACCCTATGATGCTATAATTTCTCTTGGCATGGTATTTGACATAATACGAAGGTATGGGAACCGCTATGGCCTAGACAAATCCATGCAATGCTAATAAATCAGCGGTCAACTTTAAAGCCAGATTACATGGCCGTGCGCCAACCAATCGAAGTCACGGACTACAGGGAAGTGACAGAATTGATCTCGTTCTTTCTTACATATCCTTGATCTATTTTTAAATGAAAAAACGGTCTTCACTAGAGCTGACGTGGTGCGATCAGTTTACTACATTTGGCTCTAAGTTCATGTTTTTTCACATTGTTGGCCGATCTAGCAAACCTTCATTTTAAACTCTTTTATAGCCTGCGTAGCTGGAACCCTTTTCAAACTCCCCCTCCCCCTCCCCAATCCCCCAAAGAGCGGCTACGCAGGCTAACTCTTCTAAACCAACATGTAATTTAACAACTTACTTACCTTCATCACTGCACTCGTTATGAAGGTCCACAATATCTAACAGAGTTATGGAAAACAAAATGATAGAACATGCGGGGAAAAAAGTTTTACTCAAATACTCTGGAAAAAAAAAGATAATACATGGTTTGGATACATCGTAGGTTATTTATGTCCACCACTGGACCTTCTTTGAGTATACCAGCTGGAGCGTCTTTAGTTCCTCCCTACAATATAATAACACAGTAAAAGAGTAAAGAATTGGAACGGAAGAGTTGACATCTGCACCGACACGAAGGATTACAATATCATGAGCCACTCACTCACATGTACAACCAACTCACCTACCAGGCCACTCACTCACATATACAACCAACTCACCTACCAAGCTACTCACTCACATATGCAACCAACTCACCTACCAAGCTACTCACTCACATATACAACCGACTCACCTACCAAGCCACTCACTCACATATACAACCAACTCACCTACCAAGCCACTCACTCACATATACAACCGACTCACCTACCAAGCCACTCACTCACATATACAACCAACTCACCTACCAGGCCACTCACTCACATATACAACCAACTCACCTACCAAGCTACACACTCACATATGCAACCAACTCACCTACCAAGCC
>WUAP02201884.1:0-21082 GCA_015163945.2 Stichodactyla helianthus | reverse complement strand
AGCGAGTGACACATTTGCATATCCAGAGTCCTCACAATAACTCGTTTCTATGCTTCGCATATCCACGAGTTAAAAACGTCGCAGCATTAAACGTTTCATTTTGGATCTAATCTTTGTCTTTAGCCCGCCCCAAAACTAGCCTCCTACGAAGACACGTTCTTCGTGTCGTCAGGCAACGCTTTACTCCCCAAGCGTCGGCCTCTGCAGCGGCGTAGGAAGTGAAAATGTTCGAGAGCATTGTGCTTCCGGTCCTTGAGTCACAGTGACAGCTGGCGTTTCTAAAGCGCTGATGTGCATAACAGCAGGAAGCCTTCATGTTTGTGCGTGGTCCAGGAAAAGGGATCGAGAAAAACGACCGACCTCAGTGGGAGAATGCGACCTAAAATGTCGTGATATAGTTAAATCCCACGATAACTATCTCGTCTGGATCTGGTTTCGATCACTCTTATCAGTGTTTAAAATTGCAGAATGCGACAGACAACACGTTGCGATCTCAGCTCCTCTCGCGACGTCACTCAACGCTGATATTTACATAGCAGTGACACAGAAAACCTCGACTTTTTGAATTTCTAAGAAAAACAATTCGTACTGCACGTACATCTCTCCGGCTTCTGAGAAAGTCACCTAATGCCCCCCCCCCCAAGCTCAAAAACAATGTCTCTTGTCCTAACATCAACAAATAATGTCAGGCAAACCCGATTCCAATCGAAAGAACTAAGTTTCGAAAAGTTAATTCCCAGTTCAAGAATCAGATTAAGAAGATCAACTGAGCATTATCCTAATTTAGTGAATGTCTGGTTAGGCTGAATATTTCTCAAAATCATTTTTTTGTAAGAACACGAGTTTTGATTAGCATAATTCCAATTCTTAACCAATGAGATCCTATCACATGATCCCAGGTTTGTGGGGTGTGCTCTTAATTAAGTAAGGTCATCGTTTTAACGGGAACCTAAAGCAGAAACGCGAGTCCTCGTGCTATACCAGTTCTTCGAATTCTGTTGAACAATTCCCTACTTTTAGCCATCATGTCACAGTGGAGTAACGGATTATGTGGCTGCTTCAACGACATCCCTTTGTGTCTGACAACATGTATTGCTCCTTGTTACACTTTTGGGAAAACAGCCGAGACGGTAGGAGACGACTGCTTGCTCTGTGGTATCGCGATCGTTGTGCCTTTGGCTAATATTTGGTTTGCCACACAAATTCGAGGGAAAGTCCGAGACCAGAAAGGCATCCAGGGAAGTTTCATCAACGATTTGGCCATGGCATGCTGCTGTTGTTTCTGTAATCTGATGCAAGGTGCTCAAGAGATGGGCGTTAAAGCTCCTTTTGGAAATTCAATTGCCAGATCTTAGAGGACGATTAGCCCTCGACGAAAGGAAGCAGAACTATGGACAAAGATTGTACAAACACACACAAAGATGGACTTGTCAGTGAGAACATTAAAATCATAGGCTTTTCTTCAAATTTATTACTATAAAAGTCAGCCAATTAAGATTATAATTTCTTCGAATTCATATTCATATTCCAGTTCACTTTGATTGTACGTAGAACGCACGGGATTTGCATGTTATTTATAAAGTATTTCCTGGCCTTGTTTAACCTTATGATGTAGTTAGTCAAGTCCTTTTAAAATTTTGACAAGCTCCCCTTCAAAATTGTCCTTCATTCCTGTAGTTAATCGTTATTAAATGTAATTTCTGTAATATCGATTATCCACAGTTATTAATAATTTTTAAGAATGACTATCCTAATATTCGCAAACAATTTTTAAGTATAATATGCGAAACTCTCAATTACAAAGGCCATCTGGATGCCGCTAAGATCTCGCCGAAGAAAAATTTGTTTGAATACATTAATCCTTTGGTTTACTGACAGGTTTTAGTTGAATCAGGTATTGAGTCAACCTTCTTTCTTTCTTTCCTTCTTTCTTTATTTTTTCTTTATTTTTTCTTTTCTTTTCTTTTCTTTATTTTTGTTGTTGTTGAGAAAAACTCGAATTATTCTAAAAGAAGTTCGTTATTTTTATTGAAAAAAGCATCTTGCTGAAGCCAACTGAAGAAGAAAATGTCTTTTTTGGATGTCATTGAGCTGCGCTGTTTCATAATCCTGACGAAGCGTGTTTTGCTTTCAAAGAAATACAATGCGTGCTTCAAAACAATGCATTAGTTTTCAAAGGATATAATTTCAGTTTTCTGACTACATCTCAAACTACTGTAACTCGGAATTTCATCAAAATATTGTTTGGGTTCGGTTCCAATAATGTAAGCAACTTCATGTTGTGTGTGTCATGGGCCGAATATTTGCCGAGTGTTTTGTAAAGTTGCCAGAGCGGGGAATTCACAGGCAAGCAAGCCCCTGCAGAGAGTCTGATGTAGTTTCGTTTTATCGTCAGTTCACTTCGGGTAACGGCGCTCGATTCCCCTGCGTTCCGCATGGTTTCCTATCCAATCTGAAAGACCAATGATAACATTTCTTTTGAAAAATCCTTCCGAAAAAAATGATTTTGATCTCATATTTTGCTTCGCCGGGTTATAATTATAAATTAAACTATCATCTGCTGGCGTATACTCGTTAATACGATGTTTTTAACGTAGTCCCGGACCCTTGCTACTGCGCATTCCCCGCACGCATTCGAGCACGCGCACTTTTATTAAAGAACATTGGTTTTAACATGGGGAGTCTGGGCACTAGTGTGCCAACGATTGTAAAGCAAGTAAAGCATATATAACTGAGATCATCGTCAATTTTCCACATTTTCACAACCCTTTTCGTAACTGCGTAGAATTTTGCTTCTAGAATTTACTTTCAACCATATTTACACTCACTTGAAACATTTTTATTGAACAAAATGCTAGAATAACCTTTCAGCTATTACTGGGAACAGTGTTTTGCTTTTGGTCGCTGAAACCTTTTACAATCTGTGGAGTATATTGAATACAGTCTATTTGAGCAAAATCACCGCCAATCATCAAAAATACCTACTTTTACGACATCGCATAGTTCTATAACCAATACGGTGACCCCCTCTTTTTTTCTCGGTTTTTGACTTGCCTAAAAAAAAATTCATTAACGAAATCCAAGGAATTACCTTAAGAGCTCACAAATGTCCTCTCTTGTCTTTTGGTTAATTTCAGTTCTTATTTTAACGTAACACCTAGATATTTAGCTGCAGTTATAATATATCGCTAATTACCATACTAGCAGAGGTTCCTTTTCGTTTTTTCTCTTTTGCAGATTCTTTCGTAACGACCGGAAAAAACAAACAAACCAACAAAAGTCAACACAGCCCGAAGAGACAAAGCACAAAGAGACAACGGGACCTCTGCTAGCAGGGTAATCGCAAGGAAGTCGAATCCACAATTCCCATTTTAATGGCATCAAACTTGCACATTTTTCTTAGTTTTCCTTGCGACATCACAACTTTATAAGGATTTTAATGAAGCTATAGGGCGCTGGCACTAAAACCATGAAACAACTTAGTAACTAAATGCAGATAGTCACAAAATCCTTTGTTTTCCAATGTTTTATTAGTGCTATTTTGTACTATTTACTAAGTACTGTTTCATGCTTTTAGCAGTTTTAGTGTTTGGGCTCTATATTCATATGGGGAAGAAGTTATTGTAGGAACGTTAAAATCCTAAGGGGGAGGGGATAGTCACAAATTTGCCAGTTTAGCGCAATGAACTGAAGAATAAAGTGGAAAGATGTATGAAAAGAAAAATGCATGCACCCGTCACGCAGAGTACAAACTGAGACGCTATGGCCATGTTTAGTATAATGCATTTAAAATACAATTAAAATATTTTGTTGTTATATTTGGGGTGGTCCTGTGAAGGTAAACTCTTCAACTACGAGACAAAACCAGCGACAGCCGCTCAAAACAATCGAGACGAGTCAAGTGGTGTTGTGGCTTCTACGAGATGCATTAAGCTACCCAACTTCATTACTACGTTACAGCTTACTTATGAAGGGGACTGATACGTCCACAGTGACAGAAATTTGGCGAAATTCGCTCTGCTAAAAAAAGGTTTACTATCAAATTGTCTGGATAGAGGGATAGCCTTGGATGATTTTAGATAGGGGTTGGTCAGATTTAAGTAACCCGAGTCTAAGGCCGAGGTCAAACGTCGAACTTCACATGAGCTGAACCTGACATCAAAGAAGACCGCTTTATTAACTATTGTTTTTAAGAGTTCGGCTTATGTGAAGTTCGACGTTTGACCTCGGCCTATAAGAGACAAAATGTCCAGAAAAACAACGGAAATGAAGGTGGGCGTTCACCCATGCCTATATGTTCCACCAAGCCTATATTGCTTGAAAGCAATGATATTGCGGCTGTTGTTCATGAGAAAACAACATATGCGAGAATTTGTAGTAGGCTGCAGAAAAAGGTAGAAAGGTGTCCGCATAGTCTGCGTCTTGAACAAACAGTTTGTTCGGATGCAACGCAGGCTATGTGCGCGGTCTACCCGTGAACATGCAGACGCGACGTTCTCTTGAGACGTCAAACTTCAGAGTTTCTCCCGCCTACTAGTGTATGTTACAATGAATATGCATGATTCTATGTGAGACAAACAGTGACATCTAATTGACAGGCATAGCAGATGTTATGGCTTGGCAAACGAGTATAATAACATTTCGCCCTGAGGGCCGAAACTAGCCAATCCTGAAGATTAATTACAAATTTATTTTTTATAGTTTCATAGCGGGAAAAGGTTAATTTGAAAATCAAGATACCCTATTTCAAAATCACTACATTATTCATTTGATTTAAAATGGTTTGCGATGAAAATAGGGGATACAAACGGAAACGAGCAAGTCAAAATATTTTTTTTCTACACGATGAACTCGATTTGTAGCATAACTAATTAATATGAGCTTTTCAGATAGGTTGAAAGATAAGTTGTTCATTGTTCATTGGATTGTTCATTCAGATAGGCAAAAGAAAGGTTGTTCATCGGATTTTTGGCTTGAATTTAGTAACTTTTTCTGAGAAAATGGAAAGGAAATAGATCACAAGCTCTGCAGAGCTTATGTGACGTCATTGGCATGAAACATCGATTTGCGGGTAGAAAATGAAAGGAAAATGAAACGCTTGCTTATTCATATCAGGAATGTTGCACAGAATTCTGTTTGTTGCAGATGGGTGAGAAATTATGGATAAATATTTTGGCTTAATTTTAGCGAATTTTGTCAGTAATTAGACCCGGAAATACGTTATAACTTAAAAGCTCCACAAAGCTTTAACTATAATCTCCCTCGTATGAAAAACTGGGGACTTCTATGAACTAGTTCTGTGAAGAGTTTTCTTAACTTTGTTCTTCATGGCAGGAATTTTTTGCGCAGAGTCATAATTTGATAGCGGGAGATACATTATGGATATCACTTTTTGGTTTTCTTTTAGGGGATTTTCTGAGGAAATTAAATTGACCAGGAATTGCGTCACAACTTATCTTAAAGTGACGCGCATTGGAAAGAGGAAAAGCGCGCGCACGCGCAAGGGGAAAGCACTGGAAAAAACTGTTTTCACCACTTCTGACTATGGACATTCTCTAGAAATAGCAATAAGGTAATAAGTTGGAGAACGTAATTTCCATAAATTCAAAATTCAATTCGATTTCCATACTTTTGCAGTTTCCATAGTATAGAAATTTCTGGAAATCAAACTTTTCAAAAAATTAAGGTGCGGAGTTTTTTCCGCGTTCGCTGATATTTAATCAAGACTCAACAATATCGTGTATTAATTTGATGGTACATTTATTTTAGTATATGTGAACCAACAAATCCGCCCGCTTTTTACAGTTTATAAAGTTTGAGATTCTGAGAATAGACCTCATTCGCTTGGGCGTAATTTGTTTTCCTACTTCAGAGCACGTGTCATCCTCTTGGGAATAAGATTCTTTATTTGAGGTTCATCAGGTTCATACATATTAATGTTTCTTTTCAAGCGTTTCCGAGAAACAAAGAAACAAGACTTAAGGGAATGACACGTGATTTGAAATTGAAAAACGAATAAGAAATCATACAAAGAAGACCACTAATTATATTAAAATATAGCACGATTCTCCCATGAAATGAAATTTAGGAAGAAAAAACCCAATAAATTAATATTAATAAATACATTTTGTTCGTGGTTTCCGTTACATGTAAAGTCCCACTTTTCATTCGTTTTTATTTCTTGTAGCCTAAAGGCCAAGGGTTTTTTGGCTACTCTGAGGCCAGACAAGAAATTCGAAGACAAAGCAACAGAATATTTTTTACCTAATCATATAAAAGATTAATCTATAACTTCTCAGCGTGAGTAGATCGAGGGACGTTAATTGCTAATTGCTTATGATACGCGACTCTTAAATGGCTTCCTATTATATGAAACAATCAAAAATAAGGAATCAAACACCGTCCAATCAGATCTTGCAAGGAAACCACTGAAGAGTCACCTCCTAATAAAACATGTGTGCTGTCCGACAATGCTGAAAGGCGTATACTGCACGTGTTCGGAATACGTATGCGTATCAAAAACAGACGATTAGAAAAAGTCACGGTGTTAATACTGGCCGGTGGATGGCGAATTCGTGGCGGTACCACGACCGTAATAACTTCGCGCTGTGATTGGATGATTCGCACTAAAACAATGAGAAGCCATTTCAGTGTTACGGCTTGTCGTACCGTGTACGTGCTGTAGGTCAGTATCGTACGTTTTTCACGATAAAAAGTCTGGTCTATCAATTCTTTTACATTGCACTTGTGTTTCCTATTGTTGCTGAGGAGGATCCCGTTGGGGGGATAAATGAAGCTCCTTTTCAAGAAGTAGAAGGTTTTATAAACTTTCTTCAAGCTATTGTCATTACTACTAGTACTAAATTTGAGAAAATATCAATTGATAAGTATGGTACCTATTAGGGAATATATAAAAATAGTTTGTTGCCAGGCCCTAGAATGAGACTCGGGTAAAATTTCCGATCACTTCTGCCCCCTAATATACACCTGTTTCAAAAACAATTGTCCGAGCCAAAGGAGATCAATAATCTTCATCAAATTTTGAAAAGGAAAATGTTGTTATAAAAAAGACAAAGTAATAGTTGAGATCTTCAGAGAACTCCACTCAAGGGAATGACACCTGCTATGCAGTTGGATTTGGCCCATTATTAGGGTCCACAATAGGGTTTTGAAATTCCACCATCCTAACAAGTTTACAAAATCCCATCCAATTCTTTGAAGCAATCCCAATCCCACCTTAACTTCAGCTCGCCAAAATAAGTCGAATTCAGCTCTCCAAAATAATTTAGATCCTGCATCCTGCCAATACCTATTGTGGAGTTTTTGGAAGATATGTATGTACACAAATATATTATAATATATATTACTGTATCAATCTGGTAATCATGTTGTATCAGTGAGCAATGGTCATGTATAGTAATTGTCAATGATGTCAATTTTCTCTGAAGTAGCTTAAGTAAGAGAGCAATGACGCAGGAAGTGGCAGTTCTTCAATTTTCTTGAGCCTTCTCATACCAACCTGTTCAAGAATGACGAGGCGACAAAGATCCTGAAGAGATTTTATTTTTGATGCTTTGTTGAGCAACAAATGACAGACAAAAGTTGTTAGTAAATTTGATTGATAAAGAAGGTGGGATCAATAAAATCCCATAGCACATCCAGGGGGGGTCAGTTAAATTTTATGATGTCACAGCAAAATTCCTCCAGCCTACCCCACCCCCAGGTGATAAGTTGGTAGGTCCACAACTAGCTTCTGTATGGCTATAAATATTGTTAAATTGAGCTATAGCTATAATAGGCTCCACAATAGGGTTCTGAAATCCCACCATCCTGGAAACATTTTCACAAAATTTCATCATCCCATCCAATTCTTCAAAGCAATCCTGATCCCACCTTATTATTTTTCGCTGCTTTTAGCTCTCATCCCGAATTCGGCTCACCAAAATAAGTCAGATCCTGCATCCTGCCATACCTTTGTTGCTCTCCTCTAAAGCATATTTACTTTATGAAAGTCACTACTCACCAATTTGTATTAAGGGTGTGTGGTCAGTGTTGTCAATACCAATCAGTGGTGCAAAAGAAACAGGCAAGACAGATTCTGTAGTCCATTCAGTATCACTCACTTTTCGCATCTTACATAACTGTTATCAAAGATAATAACAAAAATTAATGATGTACCTATCAAGGTGATCTTGCTACAAAGTGCACAAAGGATTATTTGTCAAAGCAAACAGTTCCTAATACCAAGTTCAATACCATGCACAACATCTCAACAATTCCATTAGAATGACAAATAAACCTCAAAAATAGAACATATATCTCAGAGCATGATAAAACTTCTACTTTCTTGAAAAACGCCATTTTTAAATTCATAAATGAATATTTATACACAGGGACCACAGAGACGGGAGGCTGGGGGGGGGCTGAAGCCCCCCCACTTTTTACAAGAATGACACACATGCTTTACTATCAAGGGGTAAGGATTTACTAAGCTAGCCCTTCAAATTTCAAGCTAGCCCCCGCCACTTTCAGAACTGCCCCACGGTCCCTGATAAAATGCAACAAAAATGATTCTGATTGGCTAATACTGACCAGAAGTGTGTGTGAAAGATCACCTGGTAGTCTATAGTTGAATTGTGTATTTTACATTAAGTGCATTGATCAAGCAAGCTAGTATAAAGTAAAAAATCTAGTTAAACTTTGTATGTATTCAAAATATCTCTGTGTGTGGGCATGTGCAATTTTATTTATTTATTTATTTATTACGAATTGTAACAAACACTCCAAACCCAGATGATGGCCACAGTGGCTGAAAGATTGGTTGAATATAAGATCAAAAACTATACTCAGAAGAAGCAATTCTCTTTATAATTTGCAGGGGTGGATCCAGGATTCTTTGAAATGAAGGGTCCAAATGTATACTTGGCAAAACACAGGCAACCCAAGCTCAGCCCTACAAAAGCTATATACGACTGGCTTTATACAGCTACAATTTTTATGTACAGACAAGAGAGCATTTATCAAATGACAATTAACAATTTTTTTTCTTTCTTACAAAATTTACTTTAATCCTGTGGTAAAACTAAATTCTAGGATAAAACAATCTTTTCAACCTCATGTATGACAGGGGGGGTCTGGACTCCCCAACCCTCCCCCTAGATCCGCCCTTGATTTGTATGTAATTCTCTCAAAATAAATTTGTCATCTTGACAGTCATATAAGTAGCAATTCAAAGGTATAAAAATAGACCTTTTTTGCCAAACACCTCTGTACATCTAAATTAAAGATTTGTTTTTGCAAGGTTGGCCTCATTTCATTTCAAAAATATTTATAAATACCAACAATAAAATGAAGGATAAACAACTACAAAAATACAAACACCTTGAAATTCCACAGTCCTTCACTGAAACACATGAATACTCTACACAAAAATGAGGCTAACCCTGCATAACAGAATTTAAAACTGGAGTATTGTTACAAAAATATCAATTATAACCATCAAACTTACATTGTCTTTAAATGGCATAACAAGAATACCATTACTTTTGACTAAGGATTTCATGTAGTCTTCATACTCAGGGGGACAAGCAGCACCACAGTAGACACGATCGTATTGCCGATAATAATAATCAACAGCCAGACAATTTCCAACCACAAATACTGGCACACAAAAATTTATGCCTTTGAAAGCAGCATTTGTGTTCATAAATACTTCTAATTTTTTCTCAGCATATTCAACAACTTCTTCAAAAATTTCAATACCATGATTGATGCCACTGGGTCCTATTATAAGCCCTGCTAATGTTGACAAATAACCAGTACCACTACCTAGGTTCAGGAATGACAAACCACTCTCTAGTTCTAAGGATTCCATTACTTCTGAATATATACACGGTGCAGACAGATGAACATTTTTGTGTTTCCAAGCAACATCTTTGTAGGCATGTTGTTTAGTTCCTTCTGGAAAATACTCTGAGCGGTCAACATCTCGAAATGCTTGTTCTACATTTTCAGACCTGATGTATCCTGCTTCTTTCAAGTTGTCAACCAATTCATCATTGTTTTCCCCAGCACTGACAGCTCCTCCCATACTTGAAACATGGAAGGATACCAAATAATGACAAAGCAAAACAAGTGGTAGAAATGACACAAACAAGCTGTGACAGTTTATAAACTCTAGTAAGTGAATGACATTGTTGATCAACCTTGATATCCTCTGACTGAATGGGCCATGACGTGCTGAAATGAAATTGAAGCCTAAGTAAATAGGAATTTTATATCACTGATTTCAACATTTTAAAAACCATTATAAAATCAGTACAAAATATTATGTAAAAAATAAATTCTTTTCCAAACTCAAGCTTCAGGGCTACAATATATAATCATAACTTTAATTTAAGGTACAAAAGCATGTGCTATTTACTGGCTGGGAGGTCTTGAATTTATGGAACAAGACTGAGGTCAGTTTAATTTCAAGACCAAGGGCGAAGTTTTCTCTATACAGACAGACTAAGCTGGTATATAACGTATAGTTTTTCCTGCTAAAAAATTATGTGTTTTTTCTGGTTAGTTGGCAAAAGTATACTGTAACCTCATCCCTTATTTATATGGCAAGCCAGTCCAGATGAAAATAAAACATTTTGATTGGTTGCTGAGAGGTCTTGATTTTTTCATTCAGATCTCTTGGCAAAAGTTACAGACTTCTCTGCAGCAAAAATTACGATAATTTTTTTGCCATGCCTATAATAAACCATTTATTGACCAAGCTTGTTTGGTCTGGATTAGGAGATATTGGTCTTGCTCTTTTTTCGTGTGTATGAACCTCGCCCTACAGGCTCAGTCAATACAAACACAAAAAGAACAAGCTTGGTCAATAACTCCTATATCCTGACCTGAGAAATATCCAATCAGTGCATGTGATTCAGTAGGTTCCAGACCAGAAAAAAATAATATTAAAGATCATCTTGATATATAGGCTACTTGTATTGCCTCAAGAGGCAAAGCTTTGCTTCATAGTCATGAATTTCACTGTGTGGCTCAGGGGGTAAGGCTCTCCTGAAGATGATCTAAGTACATGATACTCAACAACAACAAAAAGATTGACAGCAACAACAGCAACAACATACAATGACAATGGGGAAAAATGAAATCTAAATGTGATATTGCTTTAGTAATTCATTGTTTACGCTTTTAAGTCAATGAAAAATTAAGCGATCGTTTCGAAGTTTGTGGAAGAATAATCTTTAAGCCAAAATGAATTGGGCTTAATTTTGGGTTCTTTGCGTTTTGAATAACACGGATAAAGCGAAAGTGCATAATTTTCACATGATTGTGTATGAACTTATCATGTAAGACAAATCTACCATGATACTATGTGTTATAATATCGTACAACTGCTTAAGATAAGTAAATTTTCTGTAGAGAATAGGATTTTTAAAACGCAAGTACACACATATACACAAATAACAGAAATTTCATAATACGAGTTTCTGAGTTTGTCATGCACACATAAGCTAAGCTTATGAATAAACTTTGCATACAAAAAAATCCTGACACAGTTTTACATTTTGTAAGTAATACCTGAAACATAGAAATGATGAAACTTGAATCTAACGTCTTTTCTCGAGAACTCAGAGTCGGCGATGTCCCACAAATGCAGACAATAATCCGTCATTAAAATAATTTGTGAATGGATTGCTGTAGATGAAAAAATGGCCTCATTCGAACAAGATAGCACGAAATGACGAAAATGCTTTGGATCGATTCTGAACTTGAACTGTCAAATCAGTTTGGATAGAAACGATTCTAGGTATGTCCTAAATCACCGAAAAACTGGCCGAGAAACTATAATTTTCGTCAGAGAAAATACTTGCCTTTCTTGACTCGTTCACGCACGCTGCACTGTTTGATCAAAAACAACAAACTTCAAAGTAATCCAATACTCCTCTATGGTAGGGTAGGGAGTGTAGAATTTCTTTTAAATTTTCCGTACAAAAAAATCGCTTTTTCTTCTTTAAAACTTTATATCTCAAAAATATCGACATTTTGAAATTTTGTTTTAGGTCGAAATGCCTTAAAAGGGAAAAAATTTGCTCAAAATTGGGTGTAACTGTGCTTTGATTTTGTCGTACTCCTCCCCTAAAAATGTTTACTTCTTTTTTTTTTTTTTTGTTCGGACTTTCCACAGGTATTCCATAGTTTTTTACGACGAAAAAACATGGTTGTTAAAAAAGGAAATTTAAAAACTTGTCGATATGGCTTTTCAGCTGGTCGTTTATCATTCATATTTTAATAAAATCGCAGTTTTATCTCTTTCTTTATCCTACAGAAGAATTTTCAATTTACACAAATCATTCCCTCCCCTCCCCTCCTCTCCCAACACATGTCCACAGGGCCAATGACCTCGAAAGGCATTCTGGTCGACCACGCGTTGTCATTCGGTACCATTCCAAGTTCAAGTTATATTCTTTGCCAAAAATTATGTCGGGATTTAACAAAGAAATCATCGCAAATGGAGATGGTAAATAGCATTTTAAGTTTATAACATATTTTACTTCGTACCTTCTAATTTTTTTGGCATGCAATACTAGGAACTCTACCCAAAACTGGACAGCGAGTATTTGTGCATTATACAGGCAAGTATTCAAGCTAAAAAAATTTCACTGCAAACGGGCGAGGACGAATACAAACTACATTAAAATCTTGCTTACTTAGTATTATCTTTCCACAGGGACTTTAACTAATGGTAAAAAGTTTGATTCTTCAAGAGACCGCGGAAAGGAGTTCAGTTTCGTCCTCGGCAAAAGCGAAGTTATAAGAGGTAAATGTAAGAACTTGTACAAAAAATAATGGCATTCTGAGCTATTACTGCAGCTTTCAGTTTACTTTCAGTTAATTTATGTGGTTAAGCTTATGCCTAAAAGTTTATCAGCGTTAACTAACTCCCTCCTATCATTTGTGTTTGAAGATTTGATTAAGGAAGCATATATTCATAATATATGGTTGGGGCTTTGGGGTTTTGGAATGGGGGCAGTAATTTTCTCAAAAAAACATTTAGGGGGACCATCAAAAATATTTCTTCAATAAATTTTTTTATACCAACTTACTTTCTGCATGGAGTGTGGGTTTCATAAAAAAATATCAGATTTGTTGTACAGGGGGCTATTAAAAAAGTGTTCTCCCAAAATTTGAAATCCACATAGCTCCCCTGACCATAACCAATGCCCCCTAAGAGTTAAGATTATGCTATTTAGAATATTCCATTACACAGATGCCACCATTCTGTCTGCTCAGGAAAAATGATTTTTTGACTTTGATGCATGAACATACATAAAATTACATTCAGGAAAAAAGAAAGATATTCCTGAAAATGAGACTGTGTGCCAAAATCCCACACAGCATTGACAAAGACTCCTAGATGGGTGTTGAAAGCTCTTTTCGCTTTCAAGAAATTTTTTGCTGGAGAATAGGAATATCTTTTGTTTTTTGAACAATGTCCCAGCAAAAGAATCTTCACTCTTTACACTTTCAGAATTCTAGTATGGACAGATGATCTCATCAATAATAGTATTATTTAAAAAGCAACTGTTGCAGCCAAATGTATGTCAGAAAACCACACAATTTAGTATGAGTACTATAATGTTAGCAATGCTCTGGAAGTTTTGATTGAATGTAAAAAATCATTGTGATGGTTTCCAAATATGATCCATACATTTTTCATACTCAAATGCATTAGACCTTTCTCCAAAATGGCAGCCACATATTTGAATGAATTAAAATCAAACTAACTAAAAAACTTATACTAACACTAGAAACAGCCAGCACCTTTATTTGTAACCCTACAAAGATTCATTGTATGTCACGTGTTAGATTGGCCAAGAAAACATAAGTTGTAAATTGACAAATTTACAGACATTTGTATGACTGGGGGTATTTTAACTCATTTGAACTTGCGGACACCATTTTGGAGAAGGGTCTATTCATATTAATAAAATTCATTCTGATTTCTTTTTTTTTCTCAGGATGGGATGAAGGTGTTGCTCAGGTATGGTATAACACAATATACCAATTAATCATAAATTTGTAGAATAAACTAGTTTGCTATTTTTTTGCTTGGTTGGACTAGATTTTAGTGTACATGGACACAATATCTGGGAAACCCCTCCCTTTTAGCACTGCCCAAATGTAAAGCTATGCCATATTTGAGGGTTCAGTATTCACTCTTGTTGGTGTGGTATGGAATTTTCTGGTACTCACACACCTAATGTGCATGGAAAAGGTTTGAAATTCACCAACAAAGTTCCTTATGAGCTTCCAAAGTAGGACCTGAACTTCCAAATGAACTTTCAAACTCACTTGTCAAAAGTTAGGTGAAATGCACTGTAAGAAGTTGATTATCTTGAGCATTTTTCTAAATGTTTTTCAATTCCCATTATTTGTATCTTGTTTTGGCTACATTATGAAATATCATTCATTTACACAGATGAGCAAAGGTGAACGAGCAAAACTGACTTGCCCTCCTGAATATGCCTATGGTCCAAAAGGATACCCTGGTGTATATCCTTTTATTACTGTGCATATTAATAACTTATTTACTAATTTATTCTCATAAAATGTCTCAAAGAACAATTGAATTTTGGCAAATATTGGCATTACAAAAAAGCCGATAGCATGGTGCTTTGCTGTATTTGACTGATATTGCCCAAAACTAAGTTGGAAAATAAATCTTTTTTGAAATCAAAAAATACAACTCTACTAGATTGAAGACTTATTTTTGCAGTGTAAGTCTCATTTCATTGTTAAAACATTCACAAATACCAAAAGTAAAGGAAAAATTCACAACTTTCAACAATACAAACACTTTGAAATTCCCTGGATCTTCACTAAAACATGTGAATATTTTACACAAATACAAGGCTAACCCTGCATAACAGAGAATTCAAAACTGGGGAATTTTGCATCCATGTCTTATTATTTTATTAAATTGATTTAGCAATTTAGAACAGTTGTAATACTTGGTGATTTTTGTGTGATTTCACATGAAGCCTTGCCTTCATGCATCATTTTTGAGAACTTGGAAATGGCCTATCTTTTGAGGGGAAGCGGGGGCAAGAATTATACATTTTGTGGAATAAATCAATCTTGAAATAAATTCCTTGACAATGTACACTATCCCACCAAATGCCACTCTCATCTTTGATGTAGAACTGATCAGGTTTGAATGAATGTTCTGTGATGCATTCAAGGCTGCATTCAACTGTTTAGCATTAGAGCCAAAAGTAGTTAGTAATGTAATTTGTTTTGGAATGTTTAAGCATCATAATGTCAGTTTACTGTAGCTAACAAAATATATGCAATTTAATATTGATTCAATTGAATATTGGTATGGTTGGTGATAATGAAAATCTAAAAGGTTATTGAATACCTGTCATGCTTCATCCAATTTTTTTTTCCAATTGGTTTATTTTTTTGTTGTACAAAAAAAAGGACACAAAAAGGATGCATATGATAATTTGTTTTCTAATTGTTTCTGGAAGCTTCTTTAAGACCTGAGAATTTCATATAATTTATATTGTGCCTATAATAACACTTCACTGCTTAACTCTCATATGGTAACTGGGTTGTAACCTTTTTTACTGCATGCATCATAATAAATCTAGTAATGAATTTATTCACTGGCTTTTAGTCTTGGTATTTTAATCTCTTGGAGGTAGGGTATGCATACACAGTACCTTTGTAGCAAATGAGAAAGGTTGGAAATGGGGTCTATAGAGAGATTTCCAGTCCCAAATACTGCCAAAATTTATAACAGAAGTATAATTTGGACACTGATTCTGCTTCATGGATGAAATGAAATCACTAATGAGCTAGGTAATTGTGTAAATACAGTGAACTCCTTTTAAGATGGACACTTTCGGGACCAGCTCTTAGTGTCTGCCTATAGAGGTGTCCGTCTTAGAGGGAGTTTCATTACAGAAAATATATTGTATGGCAATTCACCAGGACCAGGCAAAGGGTGTCCGCCTTTCAGGGGTGTCCGCATTGAGGGAGTTCACTGTAGCACCATTTGTCAGCTAACAAATGACCATTAATTGGCCAACAAATTACCTACAGGTGGCTGACAAATGCCAAACTCTTTGTGCTGTATAGCTTTAAATGATGCTTTTTCAAAAATGGCATTAGATTCATTGCAATCCCATTCAACTAAGCTTCTAGTTCTATCTTCACTTTCACCCAAAGTTGCACTGAACTGTGTCCTTGGTAATTCAGCTCCCCAGCTGTGAGGAGGAGGATAAGCAACCAAATTATTATTAATTTTTATAATTATTATTATTGCCTAACAGCCTACTTTTGATATTTTGGTTGAGAGATTACATTTAATATGATCTAGATCGAGGCTCCAACACTTTCATTTTTGGCAATCTTGTTCGACAACCAGTGTTCATTTCTGCCAAGCTGTAGGCTCATCTTTCTAAGCCTTAGTTTCATTTTCTGCACTTTATCCCCAAGTTGTGTGGATTCTTGCATAACTGCAAACCCATTCCTCTTAGCTTCCAGTTTCATTTTCTGTGCTACCAATGGATACCCACATTGATTCTTGCCAGAAAGCTCATCAGTATCAGTTTCATGCTTCAATTCAAAGGTGCTGCCATTCGTTCTTGCCCAACTGCTGGTCCCATGCATTAGCTTTCAGTTTGATCTTCATTGTCTTCCTTATCAAAATCATTGAAATCCTTAGTTCTGACATCTGTGTCCTCGCCATATTGAATAGCCATGTCTATTTGGTCTAAAAGTTGTGTGATTGAGTCTTCTTCATTTAAATTGAGCGGTAAGAAGCAAACCATGCTGTAGTCTTCAATCTATTACAAAAAAGATAATTTTTATTTATCAGCAAGATGAGATCTAGGGAAAGTTCAATTAATTTGCCCACTAATTTGAAAGCCAATTACTGATGATACTATGTATAACACAGCTGGTGTGGAATAACCATGCAGTAGAGGTTTTAAACGGCAGCCATGTTGCATGGCAGAAACAATTATAAAATCGTTTTACATGAGGAAGAATTCAATCACTTAGGTGAAAGAGATTCTTTTGTTCTGCCATGCAACATGGCTGCCATCATGTGGTCATGCAAAACCTGTCTTGACCTTTCCTGAATTCGCTTGGATGATCATGAAATAATGGTTCCAAGTTGAGACTGAACTTGATTCTTTTATTTATCAAGGCCAGCCTCGACTTGAAACCATTGTTCTGATGTCATCCAAGCAAATTTGGGAAAGGTCTATTTTTTTGGCAACTTCTTTGTAGTAAGAAATCAAGAGTGACCAAGCAACTAAAGAAGAGCACCTGATTCCTCTATGTAGGGCAAGTGCAGTTCTAAAATCTATAACAAGACATTCCAATCAAAAGTATTGAAGAACCCCTATGGTTCATTGGTAATTGTATACTTAATGACCAGCTGACATGTGTCAACCAACAGTTGGTTGACAAATGACAAGAATTGGACATTTGCCAGCCAACTGTTGGTCAACATGTGTTGGCTGGTCATAAGTACAAAATTTCCTGGTTCAATGTTGATCCTCAACTTTTGAAAATCAATCTTTCCCCCTCCCCCATGGGGAAGGTATGAAGTTTTCACAGAATTGCAGTGACTGCATCACCATCAAAACAACAAAACATTAAAGATCACAAATAGTGTCAACATAAAACAACTCTCACCAGTTGTGCCATTGCTTCATTCAGTTTCCTAAATTTGTTATTCATGCCATCTCCCAGCTCATTTACAAGCATTCTTGGGTCTGGATCTAAAAATCTGCAAATTAAAAACGAAGCATATTTAAACTTTACTTGCTGTAGACAGCCAACTAAATAAACCAACTAAAAGCTGGAATGAAGCTATATAGATCCCCTACCTAGATATTCTAAAAAAAATCATAATTTATTATATAGATGTCAATGAAATACCAGGATTTCTCCTGTTTCTAAAACTTCGTACACAGTGAAGATATCACTTTTATCCTTCACATGTGAAGATATCACTGTTGCCATGACTACCCTTGTATCAAACAATCACAAATGGCCTTAAAATTCTTCCTTGATCCTGGATATTGCATTGATATTGCCTTCGCTGCGCTCACTCGTGAGAGATATCATCAACACTTGAAGATCAAATTCATATCTCTGCTCTCCCATATAATATCCTCTATATATCCCCATGGAAATTACCCTCTCCCTCTAGTGGTAGGCAGTGACAGATTTAGGGCTAGGGTGTTGGGGTTGCACCACCCTTAATGACAAGAAAGACAAAGTGCCCTTCTGGCCATGGACTCCTGTTATGTATCCCTTTCACACACAAATATTACAGGTGCACCTCTCCTAGAAAACATTCTGGTTCTGCTCCTTTTAGGAGAGGTATACATATGGATAATACATTTTGTGTTTTTATCTGACAGGGATGAAAAGCTAACTTTTCTATTCACTTGTCATACTTTCATTTTTTATCCCTTGCAGTGTGGCTTTGTGCTAATAATTTACCTTTCAATTTCTTTCATTTGCTTTTTTGTAAGCAAATCCATTTTTGACATAACATTGATATGGGGTACTTCCAGTTGGATCATAGCTGACAGAGCTGATAAAATGCCTGAGAAAAACTTGCTGCATTCCACCATGAATTGAGAATCAATAAGAAACACTCCACATACTCTGAAATCCCACTGGTGAAGAGTCTCAACAAATTGTCTCATGAGAGGCAAATGAGTGTATAGTTCAATTTGTCCTGGAAAAGTCAAGTAGTTTATAAACAATATTAGCCAAGGGTAAAACATTAAAAATAAAAAACTGTTTATACTTTTTTATTACCTGGACAGTCAAACAAAATATAATCATCATCGCATTCACCAAGTTGCTCTTGAAGCCATTCAAAATTCTTAACAAAATACCTATTTAAAAAAGATAAAAAACCAGATATGAAAGGAATATCTTACATGGTGCTGTCTGTATCTTTAGTGGGCTTGCATTTATTATGGTGTATGGGGGTTTGGGGGGGAGGGGTCAGCAAAATTGAGTGAGGGTTACATTATCCATCCTAAGAATTCTTATAGTGGGGGGGGGGGTTCTTAAGTAAGACTGAAAGTATGACTGACGCCTTGGATATTTTATGGGGGCTGTGAAATTTTTACTATCCACAGTGGGGGTTATGACATGTTTAGTAGCCAAGGCTCAAAAATTTGCTGATCCCCCTCAATAATAAATGAAAGCTCCCTTATATACTATATACCAGTAAAGCAACATGCACAGTCATTCATTAGGTACATACTCTAGACAAAATATCAGCCCTCCATTTGGACCTAGTTTAAGATCATCAGCTTCCATAACATCTTCCAGCTCAACAAGTTCTCTTATATCTAATGAAAAAGTATTATAAAATAACTTAAATACTATGTATGTTGTGGTTGGCAAAATAGCCGTGTTTCATTAGACTGTCAGCATCATAGAATCTGCAATTATTATAAAAGAAATGAAACACTTCTGTGTTTTCACATGCTTATGAAAACTGAGGTTCATTTTGGAGAATTCAAAAGCAGATCAGTCCAAAAACAAGAGGTAGTCGAGTGTTTGGACCTAATCGAGAAGAAGTATTTTATTTCTTGAATGATTTTGAAAATATAAAATGTTGCTAAAGAAGAATATTGATGGGGGGGGGGGGGGGGGGGGGGGGTGGGGGGTACCATTTATGAACAAGAATAGGGTTTAGTAAAGCTGAGGCCAAAATAAGATTTTTTTTGTTTTTAAGATAAAAAAAGAAAGAATGGTGAAAAAGAGTAAAGGGGGGGGGGGGGGGGGGGGGGGTGGGGTGGAGTGTACCATTTATGATCAAGAATAGCTGTTATTACAGCTGAGCCCACAATAAGATTTTCTTTTGTTTTAAGAAGCATTCAAGCGAGGCTATCGGGTCAACACAATACATAATGGCTCATTTGCATCTCATCTGCATGCAGCCGTAATAACAGCTATTGAGCTCCAAAAGTAAATAATATTAGATCCATAATTGATCGTAGCTCATCAGGGGGGTGCACACCCCTGCACCCCGTCCTGGATCCGCCCCTGCCCTTGTGTAGTGAATATGGCTGCACAGGTTGATTATATTTTAATCACATACCAATTGCCACTGGATAACTGAAGTGTTCTGCAGCTGGGTCCAAATTTATGACCTGAACACTACGCCCAATGGTTTCGCAGTGTTTATGGATAGTATCACAATATGTGGACTGAAAGGGAAAAAGATTATAAGCTTAACTTACATGGCAATGTCAGTTCTGAATAAAATCCCATTTCTATTACTTTTGCTGAACTTTTTATTTTTCCCATTCTTTTTTAAACAGCAAAATGTATTACAACTTGTTTTTATGTTGTGCTTGAGCAAATCCCTAAACTTTACAAAGCAAATCAGAAGCATTTCAGTAAGTTTAAGCTTAAGACTTAAGCTTCTCACTCTTAAAGTTGATTTCTTAATTTTAGACATATATGTCTTATTTCAAGAGAAAGAATCCAACTATTTAGCTTGTCTTTCTTAATTTGAAAGTTTTATTTCTCAATATCCAGAAACAAGAAACTTAATCTTGTCTCAGGACGTCGTTTTAAGAATTTTTTACTTATTTTAAGAAATCAACTTTTAGAGTGTCTATCCTGGATCTAAACACTACGACGGGCACGAAGACAGAGAAAAACCATTTGAAAAATATTACGCAAAAACTTTAATGTAATTTATAATCTTACCTTTCCACTTCCCGCAGGACCCATAACAAGCTGTGCAAACCTCATTTTGTCAATAAGGAAGACATTTAAAGCTAAAAACTAAACATTTTTCATCAAAAAGTAGCAATTTTTACGGAAACTTTTGACAATTGGCCAGCGAGATTTCTCGCAAAAGAAATGCGTAGCTTTAGTCTACGCATCTTACTGCACGTTTGTGCCGCTGACACATGATGGTCCTGGGTAGTACTTCCTGTAAGACCTACGTATAGTGGACTGCATATTATGTTAAGTGAGATAGGAACTCCATTCCCCTACCGTGATCGACTGT
>WUAP02201773.1:0-21083 GCA_015163945.2 Stichodactyla helianthus | reverse complement strand
TTCTTATGTTTTTCTTTCATCATGCAAAATTTTTAAAAAATCTGTCTAGAGGATCTTTTGCCCATGAACATCCTTAAGGTAATTCTGTAGAAATAACAAATGTTAAGCAAAAGAAGGTAAAATTGGATGATAGTATGACTGTCATAGCAGCATGAAAACAGCTTTCAACGACTCGTTTTGGAAAATATCTAAAAATCTGGACATGGAATCTTGAATCCCTGTAATTACATGTTATAGAAAACCTTATTTTCGTCGATTTGAAAAAATAAAAAAACATAGGTGCCCATATTTGTTTTCGCGCTATTGTCTTTTAAAAGAGTAAATCTGAGCATAAATGCATCTGTGGCTGAGGGTGGACTAGGGTGAGTTTCAAGATAATGCCTAAAATGTGCTTAGTTCAAAGTGCTCAACAAAATATTGTTTAGAAATATAACTTTTACTCCGTTTTGAGTCACATCCAATGAAGAAGCGAAATGGGAACTATCAGTATTATGTGCAGCCATGGTGCGCAATGCAAAACTATGGAATTACATAACAATACCAGAAAAAACTAATTGATACAAACCTGTTATTCATTCCCAGACACCAGGTCTCCAGCACCATAGAGTCTCCTTCACTGGTTCTAAGCGATATCTCTATGCAAAGTGGTGTATCTTTTGAGGGCAAACTCCCTGCCATAGACTTCTTAGTCTCACTTGTGATTTCAGGTATATCGTTGATGGCCAAGTTGAACTAGAATAATAATTTTAAAAAAGGAAAAAAATAGATGAACGCAGTTGTAAGTTAACGGACTGTTTTCTGAAGCACTCCATACTTAAAGTTTCCTTATAAAACTCATGAATAATTAATGAACAAAACACATTAGAAAATCATAACTGTGTCAGAGTTGGAATGATTATTGTATGAGCAGGAAACGTACAGTACTGACTTATCCATGTACTACACGATACGGTATGCAGTAACACTGAAATGGCTTCCCATTAGAATGGTTATCGTAAGGAGGGGGAAACTTACGATGCTAACTTACAGCATACACACTGTCTTATTCTGTAACATTGAAATGGCTTCCCATGAGAATCATCATCATCATCATCCTCCTCACCATCATCATCATCATCATCTTTTCCCACTTGGATTATTGTATGAGTGGGAAACATACAGTACTAACTGTAATAAGTAATGCTAATGGCTATAAGAAGTAATGCTAAAAGTAATGCTAAAATGCTTTCTTATAACATAGCCAAGATATAACGCGCGCTCTGATTGGCTGGCTACCTATGAAAAAGAAATGGATTGGTTCATGGTGATAGTGCACGCTCGCACACGCTGACGTCAAACCGTTTCAAGTTCTTTCAAGCCTCTTCATATAGAACATGAAATTGCTTTTCAGGATAAGAATAATGATAAAAACCACATTGTAGATAAAATTCTTCTTTTGTAAAATTTCTGGTAAAAAACGTTTTTTGTTGATTTTCGATAGCATTTTTAAAAGTTTTTCTCTTTAAAAATGGCTGAATGAATTTTCAAATCACAACGTTTTCTACACATGCTAGGAAATTTTGTAGAAAATAAACCCTTTTCGACTTGTAAAAGCTCTAGCTATGTTATAAAAGCAATGGTCAATGTTTAGCTGTGCGTAAATCTAGTTCTGGATACACTTGGATAGTTGGGAGAGCAATCTGGTAGCTAGACTTGCTCTCGTCTCCGCCTCAAGCAACTCTTACGCTACCATCATGCTCTCCAAACTATCCACGTGCATCCAGAACTAGATAATTTACACACACTAAACACTGACCATTCCTTACAGTCAAACTAGCTGAAGCGTACCCCACTAGACTGGATTAATAAATTTATTATTCAAATATTGAGCCATTATTCGTTTTCAGGAATGCATTCCATTTGAAAATATTATTCCATTATTTAATGTATTCGCATACTTTTGTGCATGGGATTTTGCTGACTAATGAGCTATTACTCACCATATTTGGTAAAACCAGACAGCTTCTCATCTAAATGTCAGTTTAACGTACAAAATCCCTTGCATAAAAGTATGCGAATACATTAAATAGTGGTATAATATTTTCAAGCAGAATGCATTCCTGAAAACAAATAATGGCATCTCAATATTCAAATAATAAATTTATTAATCTAGTCTAGGGGGGCACTTCAGCTAGTTTGACTGTGATTCATTCAGTCACAGTTATTGTTTCAGTAAAGTATGGCACTGTTATGGTACAGCTAAGAATGCATCTTACCATTTCCCACTCATACTAAATCCACTTTAAACTTACCCAATCCTGTCCCATAGCATTGGGCTTGGATCTTGTGTGCACCTTATCTCCAAGTCTAGACTGCACAATCACTTGTACTGCCTAAATAAACAATTAATTGCAATTAATATTACACAACAGTACATCACTGAGGAAAGGGGGTTCTGTCATGGAAAACAGAGCTATTAATATAGTTATAAATGGCTGTGATTATATTATAAAATTTTAATAACAGAAAACGAAGTGTGTAAAGGAGGAAGTACATATTTCATGTGAGTATACAGAGTATTCAAAGATCGAAAACGAGCCCATACCCCTTGAAAAATTAATAAAGAAAGATAGGATATTGAATAAAAATGCTTAAAAGCCATAGCTACAGGATAAATTACAGACATTGTACACGTAATGACACGTCAAACTTACCTTCAGTGACAAATACTTCAAGAATTTATCGAAATCTTTTTGGTCTTTGGCGCTTAAAATAGGAGCAACTTCATCCATTTCCCTTTTTATAGAAGTTCTGGTGCTATCTAGAATTCATGGTGACAGTGTTAAGGAGTTTTGTGTCCGTAAAGATCGTGAAAAAGTGTTGAAATAATTGGGGTTTTTTTTCCTGCCTTCTGGTTTAACGTCCGCCATTAATTTAATAAACAAACCATTAGACCCAGACTACTCTCAGATCTATTAACACAGGGTGCCCACTAGATGCTACAGTGAAGCACGTGAAAGAAAGAAAGAAAGAAAGAAAAGAGAGAGAGAGAGAGAGAGAAAAGGAATGCTATATGAAAGGGGTAGGAATTCAATGTTTAGGCTCTTTTCCACCTTGCATGATAGATTGCATGGCAAATATGTTTTCATTTATTTACCATATGTCTACCAGGTCTACATTCAACTCTGAATATTTTAGACTGCGTTAAAATACGAGACCAGACTGCTGAACCAGGAGACAATCCCTTACTCTTATGCGAATACTTCAACAGGTTCTTTAATGTCCCCCATATACAGGTTAAGGAAGAGATGGGAGACAGGGCCTACGGTTTAAAGTCCTTATCCAAGAAGACCTGAAGGTCTAACCATTTGCAGATGTAATTACAAAGGCAGCACCTTCTCAGTTATTTTAAGACCCCGAGTGTTGGTCTTGGCCAGGGCTTGAACCCTTGACCTCCTGCTGCACACAAGAGACCGATGCCCTACCAACTGAGCTAACTGGATGGCATTTGGACTACTAAATATTAGAGTGTTCAATTCTTACTAATCACAGCAAGGGGGTACTTAATCTAAAATGGTCTAGGGGCTGACTAACCTCTCCCTTTAGGTTTTGACTGAGCTATTCGATTAGTCATTATCCAGCTGACCCATAAATGGTGTCATCCAGTGATCCCAAATTAATCAAGGAAGGAAGGAAGGAAAGGAAGGAAGGAAGGGAAGGGAAGGGGAACTCCAGGATCCACATTTTCCCTGCAAGACTGGAGATTTAATATGAATTAAACAGCCTGAATGCACAGGGATAAACAATTTTGACAGTAACAACTTCAACAGGAAATCTTTCTCCAGGGACTGGGGGGATTGCTTAATTCAAAATGTGAATGTTAATATCCCTGCTCTGCCCTGAAGGTTGGGAGATTGCCATTCTGCCTCCATCCTCTCCTGCATAGCCTCACCTGGGAGTTAAGAGCACAAACACATTTTTTAATTATATGAAATGTCAATTTCTATCTTTTCATTTTATCCATTTTAAACAGAGGCAACAAAAATTAAATCAAATAAACACAGGTAGACTACAACCATACTATGGTTTTAGTTTTTGACATTCTTAAGAATACAGTCTATCAATAGCCTTGTAACTATGGTTACCCTAAAAACACAGCACATAGTGTAACAAAAATTAATCATTACAAAACCTCTTGCGATACTTATGAGAGTATATTATATAAGAAAAGCTTACTCTAACCTAAGATATAATACACATTAATTCATATCTTTGAAAGAAAAAATAGACATGAAAAAATATTTAGATTCCAAGAGGTAGATGAATGGTAAAACATTGGTATATTCATGGTTAACTATGGTATATTATTGATACTTTATGGAAAAATGTTGTGATTAGTTTACCAATGATAAACCTGTGATTAAGATGATTTTCAAAAGTAACAAGAATATACTGTGTCAACACTGCTTTTAATGAAATACCAATGTAGTTGACTATATTGGAATCTAAAATAAGACCAGTTGTCCAGTTAAAACAATGCAAAGCTAAATTTGAAACCTTGTTTTCACCCTATAAATGAGTCTCACTGAGAGAAAAGAAAGTTCCTGTCACATTAGCTTTACTCATCTCCCTGTATTTCTTGGTCTGGGGCAACTGCAGGGTTTCCAATGCCTAGTGTCTCGTACTCCAGAAACATAAAATAATGTGTGTCCTTAATGATATTTCAAGATTAATCCAGTATCCCTGTCAAGAATGTAGCCCTTTATCTTATGGGAACTTCAATAAACTGTTACTTACAAAAATAAAAAAAAAAGTCTATGAACTATTAATATTAACAACAAAATTTTGATTTCAGCAAAAGCTTTTGCACTTGCTACATGTGGGTTCTCTTACAACTTATTAAATTTGTATCTATACAATGAAAAGCAGCACAAAAACTACCTTCTTATTCAGAGAGAGACCAGATATTGCCCTTTGCTCTAAAGGAACACAACAGTTTTATTCACAGCTTACAAAGTTGAACTACTTGCACAATACTGTATGCAAAAGTACCAAATGGTACTTATATTGCCTTGTGATACCTTATTTTCATATTCTAGGTTTTCAGGCACTCTTACAAGAATGGCAGAGATGTACCAGATATGTCAGTGCACAATGCACTAAAACATAGAATTGTATGACCCACTAAAAACAAAAATACTAATTTATTTCTTCTGGATTCTGGGTTGGATTCTTGTCATTGTTTTTTTGATTAATGTACTAAATCTAGAAAAGCTCAGCTAGTAGCTCTGTCAGATGAGGAGCTACTTCTGGTCTTGATGAGCGTATTGTGAGGCGATACATCTAAAAAAGGCAGAAATCATAAAATAATTTGGATAGTTATAAGCCAGGATGATTTAAATGGATAGGATGTAATTGGATGGATGGATGGATGGATGGATGGATGGATGGATGGATGGATGGAGGAATGACTGAATGAATATAACATAAATATTTATTGCTTTTTGCTGAAACAACATTTTTTAAACAGGTGTATCAATGAAGCAATGTGATATTACCTGTGCTTGTCTGTTTGGCTCTAGTCGTAATAAACACCCAATCTGAGCTGCCTTTACTTTGATTATTCCAGCACATATGAAATTTTCAGGGTTGGGGTCCACATTGGCTTGGATGGCAATTCCAAAGCCTGTCAACTGTAGAAAAACAAAAAGATGCAGTATGTGAAACAACTTGGCAAAAAGTAGCTGGCTAACAGAGAAAAATCTTTCTTTGGACAATATGAATTCTTTACCATCACCCCAGAACTTCTCCCTTAAGGCACACATTTTCTGCAACATCCTGCTACATTGCTTGCAACAAGGAAATCGTGTGTCCTCCCATAAAAGTAGAACTTGTTTCTACTTATGCAACATCACTGGCCACATCATGAACAACAGTTGCACAGGTGAGATTTCCCTGTTGCAAATGACAATTATAGGCAACGTCGCATTATTTTGAAGCTGCAGGGTGACTATATTTCATAATAAAACTTAATAATTGATAAACCTTAGTTGTAATGGCTGCAGCATCCATTGGATATTTAGCCTTGAATATTTTTTGACTTTCCTGTTGAGGACTACCAAAAAAAAAAAAAAAAAGATTAAAGATTAAAACACTACACCATACCAGTATCACAACCTTACTGCAATTCTCAATATTCTGCAAACTTGGTAGTTGCGAGCTGCTCATTGGAATTTGCTTTTTCACTGTCGCCATTCAAAAATATAAGATACCAACTGAGTATTTTTGATTAATGGCAGCAAAAAAACAATTATACAACAAGCTGTTGAAATGGCTGAGTTTGCAGAATAATGGCAATCACAGTAACACACAAAGAACTAGGAAGTATTGTTCCACCACTTATTTCTTGTTAAAACATTAAGTATTAGAGGGACAACACAATTAATCCTTCAGTTAAACCTGCAGTTTGAGTCATAAGATGCAAAGTCATTTAATGATAAAACTTACTTGTTAAGGTGCTTCCAGCGAGTAAAGAAATCTTGAGAATTCATCTCTACTGAAGTACAAAACTTTGACAGGAATATCGGAAGTTTAAGATTAAGACTTTGCATCATTCCATTTACACTGTTAGACAACGAAAAACAAAATGTTATCAACAATGTCTGAGTATAATAATAGAAAAGCAGGAAAGGGCAGAGCAGAAAAGAAAAGAGAAGAGAGAACAAAAAAGGAACAGCTACATTAGAGAACAGAAGATGAAAGGAAAGGTGAGTACAGTAGATAAAAACACAAATAGACCTGCACTTGGACAATTTCAAGTTGGTTGATTTTTTTTAGAGGTACATGAAGTTGAGCTTAAAGAAAACCCTGGGAACAAGATAGCAATACAGTAAAATAGGGGGATGCCATGTACTTCAATGGCAATTGCTATTACCATTTTAAACATACCTAAATTGTATACTTAAGACAGGACACTCATAAAAATCTTGAAGACATTCTACAGTAAGTGACTGTTGGACTTGAGCACCTCCTTCGACTACAGGAGCTGCTGGCTTTAAGTCTACTTGAAGTCGTGAGAAGTTGTTAAGGAAGAATATGCAAGCTAATGTAATATTTAAAAATTTGAGCCATAATCCATGACAGTGAGAGGTGTAACTGTTGTAGTATAAACAAACTAGTCAGTGATAAAAATAAACAAAAAACTTAGTGAGAAAATTCACGAAAACCTCAGTAAAACATTAGGCAAACACTACTGTTTTAATTGCTTTTCTCTACTGATGGGCTATTGCTAAAAGACCAGTAGTAGTGTGGCTAATAAGAACAGTAGGATTTGTCTGCTAGTTTGTTTATACTAAATAAGATTACCTGGATGCATTTTTCATGTATATGTTTGTTCTCAGGCTGGAACCCAATTTGGGGTTCAAAACAAAAATGCTCTCATCCCTTGAGAATTGGAAACTTTTGCTCTCCTGGCATATGGGTTGATGTAGAGTAGAAATGTTGTTTGTTCTCAGGCTGTAGCAAAGACAATGTAACATATGTTTGCTGGGTGTTTAGAGAACACATGAAATCAACTCTGGGTTGCTTTTAAGACTCAGAACAAGAAGAAAAAGCAAAGAGAAGAAACCATATTTATCTTCCACAAATGTAACACAATAATAGCACTAGCTGGCCAGAATTGCTGACTAACTTGTGGAGTATAGAAAATAAATATTTGATCTCATTATGTGAAAAACATTTTTCTAAATTTTCTAATAAATCTGGGTTAATTTTTGTTTTATTTTTGTACACACAATAGTTTGAAGCAGAAAGAGGATATGACTACTGAGATCTCCTGGCATATGGGTTGATGTAGAAAAGTTTGTAAACTGCGATGATGTCTTGTTGCCAAAAAACAGACCAATTCGGCCTGAAATATAATAAAATAACCATGTCAAAAAAAATCCAGTAAGTAGCCATTATTGTTGATGGTATTTAACACTTATTTACTGGGACCTCGGGAAATAGTATGTTTTGTGGTCCCGAGACAGTTGATGTTTCCCAAAGCAAAGCTGAGGGAAACATCAGCAGTCAAGGGACCACAAAACATACTGCTTTCCTGAGGTCCCAGTAAATAAGTGCTTTATTATCATACCAAGTGTCAATGAGAACAAAAAAATAGAGAAAGAATGAATTTTGCAAATGCACATGCTAATGTGGTGGATTCTGGTTTCCAGTTTTGATATTTTTCAGTCATTTTTCTTAAAGACCATGCCTTTTCCTTCCAGCTACTTATATCCAGATGGCAAAGATGAGAACCCAGATCTTCAAACGTGACTTCCGGTTTTGTTATTCCCAGTCAACAACATATTATTGCCAGGAAGACAGTCGAATTTCTTTACGTTCATGTGAAGAAATTGAACTTTGACACTTGGTATAATAATATATCTTGTGTATTTATAGAAAGTATCCATTCCTCCACCACAGAGCTATGGAGATTGGAATTTGTAAGGGGCGGTTGGATTCTTTGTGTTGTCCCAGAAAATATACATATCCCCAGAGGGGGATTAGAGCTTCTAAGGTGTGGAAAAGTTGAGAAGAGTATGTAGTGTAACCCAATGGTGTGTCACCTTAAAATGGGAAGAATTTCGAAGAATCCAAGGGAGGTACTGTATGTTCCAGAAATATCTACACCTGCAACTGTACCCTGATTAGAGTGGAATGAAATTTTAAAGAGGCAGGTAGTTTCCAAGGAGCTACTATGGTGTATATGAACAGCATACATATGTCGTGCCAGAGAATACTGGTAGCAACATCAAGGAGCAAGGAAAGCTCAGTTGGTTAGTGTACCGCCTTCTGTGCATGAGGTCTGAGTTCGATTCCCAGTGACCTTGCATCCTTGTTTCAACTTCTTTCCATTCCGAGTAGCTTTAATTAGCTTTAAATACCCAAGAAACAGAGCACTGATGGAGAGGGGGTAAAGGGCGCACCTTTGAGCGTTTTATACATGAGCCCCCTGGCTTGGGAGAATTGGGCAACCACTCCCTGCGTTTTCAAAGTAAAAAAACATACCCTATTTTTACCTCTTGTGAAGGGTCAAAATTTCCAAGGGGTGGGATGAGTAGGGGTTGTTTATCCATTATTTTCCTACTAAGGCCACACTCACCCAAGACATCTTTGAATTCAGATTTGATTCCTACTTGTATTATATCATTTTCAAAAAGAACACCAGTGTTCTTAAATACAAATCTAAAGACAAAAAGCAATGGTTAACAGATTTTCTATGTTGCAGAAACTAATTTCATCTATTAGACTGCCTTGCATGGACCCTACTTGGGGTTCAAAAATAAAACGTTCTCATCCCTTGAGAATTGGAAACTTTTGCTATCTCCCCTGGCATATGGGTTGATGTAGAGTAGAAATTAATGTTGTTTGTTCTCAGGCTGTAGCAAAGACAATGTAACATATGTTTGCTGGGTGTTTAGAGAACACATGAAATCAACTCTGGGTTGCTTTTAAGACTCAGAACAAGAAGAAAAAGCAAAGAGAAGAAACCATATTTATCTTCCACAAATGTAACACAATAATAGCACTAGCTGGCCAGAATTGTTGACTAACTTGTGGATTAATGGTTCAATGATACATGATAATGGGTAATGGTGTGGTGGTGGTGATGTCCCAACGATGAAGACTAAATTTGTACCGTGCTTGCTATTATTGATACTAATGATAAAAAAATGAATGCTGACAAAAAAAAAAAAAATCTGGCTTACTTATTGAGCATTTCCTCTGCCCCGGGAGTTACAGCTGGGGAGCTTCCACTGACAACAGTAGTTGCTGGCGTCTCGAACACATCAACCAACAATCCTCCTGCTGATGGCGCTGCATTTGGAGCAACAGCTGGTGCACTCATAGCCAACAGATCTTAAAAACCAAAATTGATTCAAAATAAATTGAATGTTAGGAAATGTTTTTGTTATTAAGAAGAATCAAGTTTTAGATAGAACAGATATGTTACCTAGTTGAGGAGTGACATTTTGGGTTGGCATAACCTGTTGGTAAGAATACATACTTTCTTAAATGTCATCAACTCCTGTTTACTTACAGTATAGTATAACATAGTACAGTATAGCAGTTAAACTACAGTAGTGTGCACTGCATTGGGTTATTATCAAAATCAAATGTACTGATGTGAAGTAAAAATGAAGCCAACATCGCATCTATGACAGAGACTTTAAATGGACCTTTTTGAATGATAGCTCAAGAACCAGTGTTTGAGCCAGGATTTTCAGGAAAGGGTCATTTTAGCTGAGACTGTCCCTTAAGGCTTTTTCTTGGGCGTCAAGTAGACCATTCACTGCAATTTTAGAGGGACAGAATACATTTTATTGCAGGATTGGCGCAATGGCACGGCCTGGCTCAAACACTGCAAGAACACATGAAAAATAAGGGCCCTTCCTCATTTTCAACAGCCCTTCTGCTCTACTTTATGAACACTTCCTAACCTTGGGTGGCGTAGGTTCTGCATTTGCAACTTGTCCATTGGAAGTCGGCTTTTCAGCATCTGGTTTTTCTTCCTTTTCTTTTACACTGTTTGGCTTCTTCTTCTTGAGTTTAGCAAGAATCGAGGATTCTCTTTCGGGGAAGGGAGGCATCTCTTCCAAAACTGTAGCCTAAAACCAAATATAAACCTCTAACCTGAGTGTGAGGGCCGTGCTACAAGTTTTGGATTGAGAATTTTTCCACTGCCTAATGGCCCAAGTGCACAGTGCATAGCCCATAAAAATGTGAGAAAAAATGAGGTTCCATAACTTACATATGGACTGAGAAAGCAAGGTTAATAAGATGTTTTGCATTTGATTATTGTATAGAAAATGCACTTTACAAATATTAAATATTTATTATATGGTAACACGAACACAAAAATAAAGTTGGTGGTTAGTACTGTTAGTTATGGACCACAATTGGCCAATGAGAGCATATAAAATCACCTTGTCATGCATTAGTAAATTAGAAGTAAAATCTTTTTGTCATTCCTGAATTTCTTACCAACACATCAGGTGTGGCTACAGTGCTAAGTCTCAAGTATTCCAGGGCTCTTTGTTGGATTTCAGCATCAGCATTGCGAAGATTTGAATCACTTCTCAGAATCTAAGCAATAAAAAAATAGGTTAGCGATAAATTAATTGGCGATTAATTCAGCAATGGGTTCATTCAATGAATAAGTCTGTCAGCCAACCACTTAGTTTCTTAGTGAGACAGCGATCACAGCTGCCAAAACAATCCAATCACAAAATTCCCTGACTTTTGCTCAAAATCTAATTTTTTCCTGACTGAAAACTAGAATTCCCTGACATTTCCTTTACCTGGAAAAAAAATTTTTTCTGACTTTCCCTGACCTGTGGCAACCATGGTGATTATTGGGGGTCCTTACCTCTTGAATGTGTGGTTTTATTTCAGGAAAGAGGTTGATAAACTTGATGTATGTTGACAAGAGAAGACCTCTTGTTGAATAATGACACAGAGGAAACTTGCTGTGAAGAAGCTGGAACTGAACCATTGGGCTAAGAAAACAAATTGAACACAACTTTTTTAAGACAATACTTTTAAGATACATGTACCAGTTATAGGATTAAAGTTAAATTGATTTTCATTTAATTACTGTTAACCACAAAAGGCATCAAAAGCTATCAAATTTATGGCTAATTCACAGAATGAATAGACTACTTTTGATATTTTGGTTGAATGATTGCACACAATAAGATCTGAGTCAAGGCTCCAGGAAAACAAAAGAATAATTACAATTAATTTGATGTTATTGTGCTTGGTACATGATTACCGGTAGATTTGATTATGTTTTTTGTTTCTTGAGTATGTTATATTGTTTGAAGAAACATAACATACTCGATCTTGTGATTATTTCATTGTTATTCCCCAGAGCCTTGATTTGGTTCTTATTGTGTGTAATCACTCAACCAAATATCGAAAGTGGGCTATTGGAATTTAGCACATTGAGTATTGTGGAGGAAGGAAAACCTTGAGAAAATTCCCCGAATCAAGGAAGAGACCCAATGAAGAACTCTAAAATGAATTGCAGAGTCCAGGAATTGAACCCAAGACCCCAGAGGTGAGAGGCGAGTGCACCACCCTTGATTCACTTTTTTTTTTTGGAACATAGCCTTACCTAGACCGAGGATCGCCAGCAATCAAGTTTCCAAATTCACCCAGAATATATCCACCAACTTTGACCATGTTTTCATGACAAGAGGGAGATTGCAAAGCTTCAAACACTGTCTTTGCTGCATAGCCTTGAATATCATCTCTATTAATCACAATCTGTATGACTCTGTACCATACTTCTTCACTGACGTAATCGCCGGCAATCCTTATTAGTGTCAGAATGGTGTCAACGTACCAGGTATAGTTTGTAGCATATTTCTCGGCAAGAATTGCTACTTTCAAGACCTAAAAAAAAATTAATTTTAGAAGTACACTGAATTGGATTTTACAGAAAGAAAAAGTGGAGAATCAAGAGAAAAAACCTCTTAGCAAATGCGAACCAACTACCATAGGCTCATAAAATAATACTGAAGCCAAATCCACAATCATAAGAGACAGCATATGATTCCTGATGTCATAACCAACCACACTCAATTTAATTTTATCAATTAAGTTGATGAAGCAATTGAATACTGTACAATACTCACCATTTCCTCTTTGATGGAATAGTCAGCTGTCTCCAAATAGTTAAGCATCTCAGAGACTATTTCCTCTGCATTGTTTTTATCACACATTGCATAGAGCAGGTCCACAGCTCTTTGCCGAACACTCACATCTCTTTCAGTCTGATAAGAAATAAAAAATATTCTAGATTATCTAGATAATAGCTCATAAATTTAAGTTTGAAGAAGTTGGAATTTTACCTTCAAAGCACCCATAACTGTTTCTTGATGTTTGCGAACGGCATCTGCAGAGAATTCACTATTTGACATAAGGCAAAGCCCCTCGAGAGCAAGATATCTGAAGTAGGAACAACAGACAAAACAATTTGAAGCATTTGTTGTTAAAAACTCCAAAAAAATCTTATTTTAGTATAATGAAATGACAAAGCAGAATTTGTTTTCATGACTGTAAAAAAAATGGTGACACGGTTGAAGTACTGAGATGGCAACACAATGCATCTTAAAGTCTGCTGAGAAATATGAAAATTAATTTACATGAATGGATTTTACCTTAAGTTTGTCTCCCTGTGTGTCAAAAACTGTCCAAGCTGGTTACAGCCTCTGATGAGTAAGCTTTGTTCACTGAATATCAAAGACAAGCAAAACATTTAATCAATAAACAATGAATTACATTGTAACCATTAAAATTCTATTGCTCTATTATTGCCATAGAAACAGATACTACAGTACTTACCTATCCATGTGAATGATAAGGTTGATGGCTTCAAATAAAACTGCATTTCTGGCATTGGAGTGCTGGACTTTCTTGGACTTTGGAGGTTCCTAAAACATTACAACATACATTTATTGGTGAGTTTGTGTTGAAGATGGACTAATACTTTTGATTCCAGGGCACCTGATGTACTCAAGAATCTAGCACTGCAATCTCTGCATTGCTTCATGCCACTGTGAGGCTTTTCTTGTGCTTCTACATGTATGTAGCCACCTACCACATGCTGGCCAAGCGTAACCATACTTGTCAGATAATACCAAACATATTTTATGAAAACGGTAAGTATACTGTACCTGAGCTTTATTGAGGATTGTTTCCAGACATTCATGAAGCCGAGCTGCAATGGCAGGATCATCTAAACAACAAAGAAAGACCATTTTCAGAAAATGTCTCATTCTCCATTAGATAAAGTGTTAAGTTTACATTCTGTAACTGGATTCTGGATGCTCTCTTTTGGGACTTGGGATTGTGTGTGTTTAGGGAGGGGATTTCATAAATCATAAATAAAATGCATTTGACTAATAAAGTTTAATACCTGGTGGAGGATAACTCTGTAGCAATTTAAGAAGCTTAATGCAAAGCCAGGGAGCTGGCACAAAATAGTATGTGTAGTCCTGAAGATCTGTATATGACGATGTCACAATCTAGAGAAACATGCTTGACGTAAGTACAGTAACACTCAACTATGTGTTATACTAGAGCGTTAACATAGGTTGAGCTAGATTTTTTACAATTGACTGATAATTACTTAGCATTATTTCGACATGTCCAACTTAGGCTAAGCCTCAGTCAAACATGCAAGTCTAAACACAGACTTAGTAATGAATGATAAACTTACCCTACTCAGCCTCGACACTGCAAGCTGGATGCAACCCTTGTATTCATCGGGATAGTAGTATACCAAACCATGTATAAGACTAGCTGCTGATGTCACTACACCCTGTGATAAATAATGTGTGCATGAGAAATAAAACAAATTGAGTCTAGATCTTACTGTTATAATGATGATGACAATGAAATAGTTAACAAAGGCTTCTTAATACATCGTGCACATGACAATAACCCTTATCAATAAGTATACTGATGGCAGTGATAATATCATCCCAGGTTTCTTATCCTTATGTATAGTGATACTTCATGTAACATAAGCTTTTATCATTCATGTGACAACCAGTGAAAGATTGGCTGTTGAAACTAAGCAACTTATGAAAAGTCATTGAGACTCTGGTTGACACATTGACACAACAATTTGTTTGTTAGTAAACACGAAGTATCATTATAGACCTCTTTACTGTGGTCATGTTTTTCACCTACAGACCACTTATTCTCTTGGGAATAAGTTTCTTTGTTTGATGTTTATCTATATTTATGTTATCTTCTCAAGCAGTGCTAATAAATAAAGAAATCAAGGGAATGATGCCTAAAGTAACAGTGTGTGCCATTTATCCATAACAAAATTACTAACTATTTTGAGCATAATAGTCTTTTAGTTATCAACTATTTAGCTATAGACTAACTAAGAATTCTTTCATACATGAGCAACACAATGAAGCACAAAGATTGATAGAGATCTGATGCTTTTGTTCTTTACTGTTCTGCCTGAATGATGCTATTTGTTACAAAATAAATGCATCTACATAATACTTTGATTTTTTTAAATGGATATATGGCATGCATTCAATCACTTAAGAATACTTAAAAGTAAAGCACAATTTCTTACACATTTCTTACCAAGTGTTTATCATTTAATAATTGCACAATCCTTGATGTCCATTCACCAGGAGGCAGAATACCCTGCTTGAGCCTGAACAGCTTAAGCACACATAATGCAGCACACTGCTTCACATTGTCACTTGTGTCTGGTGACACCAACAGCTTTGGGATCTCTGAGCCAAGATTATCAACCATTTCTTGGTTCCCAATGTTGGCAATACATTGCAGTGCAAGGCACACAAAAATGGAGTTGCGGCTTGAAAGGTCATTCTTGATGTTTTGAACAATGAGTTTGATCAGTTCACTGTTGGCACTGACAAGCACAGATATAAAAAGATATCCCTAAAGAAATAAAATAAAACAGCTTAATGATGTGAAACTTTGAACATTCAGAAATAGTGAAAATAAGCATTGAGCACTTTCCATGCATTGGTTCCCTGGTCTAACAAAGCATTCCATTGAAGGTGTGAGGTACAAATTTGAATAATCCTTTGAAAGGACCTTGCAGCACCAACTGAATGTCTTGTGTTTGACAAGTGAACTGATGTATGGAAAGTGGGCAATAGCAGGTAGGTGAGTATTTTGGGAGTACAAAAAAAACCCTCTAGACATGGGAGCACAAAGGATGCAAGAAAACAAGAAGACAACTTTAACCACAAGATATAGAATCTGACAAGCAAACCTTATAGAAATGAGAAGTACAAGTTCTTAAGAATACATGTATGTCAACATTAATTTAATAATTCTTTACAAAGAGTTATACCATGATTCTAAGTCAGCCTAAGTCATTCTTTTGGGTTTTGACTTTATGTGTATCACCAAACCAACTGTTATATCTATTATAAGTGTTTATTTTTTTAATTTCCAGAAACTGTCACCTTATAAGAAAAGGTCATATTCCTCTCCAGGGTTAATGACTACACTGAAATCAGACCCAGAAGAGCAGAATTACACTAAATTTGTAATTGATAATAGCAAAGTACAAATGCAACATAACTGTTTCAAATGATTACTTCATCAAGACGAAATATCACTGTACTTGTCAAATTTGTAGAAAATATTATCATAACAAAAGGTCTAGGTGCTGATAAGCTACACTTACTTCACTGCAGAGATCAAATTTCAGCCCATCATAGTTATTTATTTTACTCAATTACATTAATAATATTCTTCACCTTTCCTGCAATAAGTTCAATACTATTCAACAAATTGCAGCTTCCAGTAAAGCACAGATGTTAATGAAAAATGAAATGCTGAAAAAATCTAGGCTGACACGATATACAATGTAACAATGTGGAATTTATAAATATCTACAACAATAATTGTAACGATAACAACTAAAATGTACATCTTTCATTATCACACACTTTTCTCCAATACCTATAAATCCAATATATTTCTGAACTTTAATTTTAACTTTATAGAAGTCTAGAAAACGATTTATTTGTGATTTTTAAGACAATGGGCTAACAAATGGCTAAGCATTCGAATCATTAGTCGCCACCTCGCGTAATTTGGCGGTTCAATTTCCTTCCAATCCATTTAACACCAAATTTATAAAAATCTCAAGCAAAATGCAAATCAAATATATAAATGAAACACTATTAACAGAAGTTTAAAGATGCGATTTGAAGAGTTTCGGATCAAATTCTTCGAATCAGACACCTTGGGATTGATAATACAATGTTTTAATAACCGCGTTTAATAAATGAAACATTTCCTTAGCAATAAAAACGCCAAGCGCCAAGCATAAGTAGCGGCGAGGAAAAGAAAATTTAATAAAAGGATAAGTTAGTTAAGTTATAGTTCCTAGGATATACACTGTATAAGTCTGACAAGACTTACGATTTGTTTTTCTGTGTATTTGTTGGATGACAGCAGATTGACGGCTTCCATATGCCCAAAATCAATATCATGTCCCAGAAGAAAGATAAAAAGCAGTTTACAGACGTACTTCTTCTTCTGGTAGCCATCTAGGGTCTTATCCCCTTAAGAATATAAAAGAAAATCAAAACTTTTGATCGATAAGAATGAATCGAAGCTTTGATCATACTCCACCAACACGTATAATATGTTTCATGAAAATTTATTCACGATCAACTTGTTGGTACTAGTTTTAGCGTGAAAACCTCAATTTACCTTTGAATTTATTCCTGATATTTGCAAGTTCTTTGTTGATACGCTTTATCTCAGCTTCCTTCGATTTACCTGGAGATGGAAATCAAATAAATTATGACAAAAAGTACTCGTGTCGGATGTCGCAGTCTCAAGTCAACTCGAAGAAGCCGGTCGTAAATCATGCATTTGATTACATCAATACACGTGTAGGACTACAAATCTGGCCTAAAAACCTCAAATTTAAACCCAAGGATGGTTTTGGTACTTACAATTACGTATGTCCGAGATAAAAACAGCTAGACCTCGCATCCCTTCGCCTTTAACGGCCGGCATTTTGTGTGGCGGGTGTTACTTTTCTAACAGACCACCCCTTGAATATCTGTACTTAGATCCAGTTGGTACGGGAATTACCGCTGCTAACGCACCCAAAACACCTCAAAATGGACTCAAAATTGAATCAGTGCTGGAGCAGAAGCTTTGGAGGAAGTACTCGAAGTGATTTTGGAGGAAATTGTTGGAGAAATGTTGAAATTTTGAGGTGATTTTTGGGTTTTAAGCCAAGATACTCACTAAGATGGCAGCCGCCATCAAACACATGGAAACGAGGCTATAAAACGCGCCCGCTGTACATCAAGCGGTATTATGGGCGGGGTAGCTTTGCGTGACATGAAATAATAAAACAATGAGAATTGGAAAACGAAAAAAAGAAAATTGGGAAAACAGGATTAAGAACTAGTATTTATTCTTTTTTCTAAATTTCTGTGGACTGAATGATTTTAGCTACTCAAATTTTATCAAAATGATTGTTTTATAAAGTCGCCAGTAAGACCCTGCGCGTGGTGGCTTTGCGTGACTTAAAGTAATGAGAACTGGAAAAACGAAAAAATAAAATAAAATAAAATGAGAAAACAGAATAACGAAAGAATATCTATTGTTTTTTCGAAATTACTTCGAAAGGAAGGTTTTAGCTACCAGAATGGCTCTAGCAAAAGATCTTTTAAAGTCACAGGTAACACCACGCGCGATTAGCATTAATTGCGCGCGCCAGGGTTTTTTATTTCAAGATAAGTAGAAAACACTTTAGGAGGTCCGCATAAATTTACTGCGTACCGCTTCCTAGATTTTTAAAACAACTTTTATTTATAATAGGAGTGAGGATCTTGGTGAGATTTCAGTTTGCTTTCTTTCTTTCTTTCTTTCTTCTTTTGTCTTTTATTACTGTCTTTATAGCGCCGGCTGGAGCCTAAAATCCTAACATGAAATGATCGAAACGAAGCTATAATCAGCAAACTGCTGCCTACGCATGCGCATATGTGATCAACAGCGAGGCGAAAGTCATGCAAACGAACACTCTGTTCAGATCATTGAATAAAATATTTCCGGATTAATTCTCGTACTCCTTGGTTTTAGTCGTTAATAATATGGTTTTAGGAATCGTTCGCTCTTTCGTTAATTTTTCAAGAGCGAGCCCGCACTTTATTGCTATGCATAGATCTATAAGCGCTTCTTAGGTACAATTTTTTTTGGGTGGTGTATCATATCATCAAACATTAACCCTATGAGTATTAAAAATGCCTTACGACCGTACCTTCTTCTTCGATTGCATTGTCTAGTCTAAACTAAGAGAGAACTGGTTAAACACGCTTTGAAATATAGTCATTCTATACGCGCGCACATGCATGGACTATGGACCTCTGTGGGAGTACGCACGTTGATCACCCATATTTTTTCTACCTGTATTTCTCACAGAGTATGTGTATTTTCTATTACCCCATTTTCTAACTATACTGTGCGCGCGCGTGAAGAAATATTGATCTTATACTACATTTTAATATAGTTTAATTTATTCATTCCACCTTGCTATTTTGATCAGATCCAAAGCAAACATCTTAGTGAACTGAAAACACCGCTGGGACAGTATGTTGTTCTTCTCGGCATGCTAAAAACCTTATGTTAGGCTCCCAACTAAGTTCGATATTAAATCGCGTGGTATTTCCGGGTCCAAACGATAAAAGCCAAAACTGTTACTCACAATTCTACCTCTGCAAAAATCAGAATTGTGTGCAAAATTTTTTGCTATGAAAATGAAAAGTCTTACATTCTAACAGAATAGACCTTTCCCGAATTCGCTTGGACGATCACGAAACAATGGTTTTAAGTCGAAGTTGGCCTTGATAAATAAAAGAATCAAGTTCAGTTTCGACTTGGAACCATTGTTTCGTGATCATCCAAGCGAATTCGGGAAAGGTCTATTGCTTTTCATTTTGGACCCGGAATTCACTCATTAACACCACTGACGTCACACTTGAAAGTTTTGTTTCATGTCTAATACATTTTATGGACACTTTGAAAAACAAAAAGGGAAATTGCATCTTTTCCCACTTTAACTTTGATTAAAAAATCAATAAAAATCAATCGTCTTAGAATGAATTTATTGGATAAAATATTTTTGCTCTATATTGTAGGTTTTATAGGTGACTTTGCGGGTCGTTTGGAATTTGTACGACAATTTTTCCTTTGTTGAGTCCCTTGTACATGTACTGAAAAAAAGAAAGGAAGAAAGAATGATTGAATAAATTCTGACTTCTAATATTGACAAATCAAAAATCAAACAGCATTAAAATTTTGTGGAAGAATTCACACGTTAGCAAAGAAACTTTCTTTACGCTGTCTTACGACTGTCTTCTTTCTCAAAAACAAAACGTAATATCAAGGGATTGGTAACGCATGTCATTAGACTACTCGGATTTGCGGAGTTACGTCTGTCTCCAGAAATGGCGAAATTTTTTGTTTGCGTCACGGTTCCGAAACACCATAGTTACTGTTGCTACATCCCACAAGCAAAACAAAGTCTGCTAGAAAACTGCACACCTGAGATTCTGATCGCAAACAGATTTGTTCATTTTGTAAGGATTCTCACTAGCAACATTCTATAGAAATGTGAGAATCAAATTCAAGTAATGCAAGAAACTTTTGTGAAAACAGGCAGTTTATGATGGTGTTTGCGGGACAAGATGTATTCCACGGGGAAAACCAGTGCTACAGTGATTGGTTGGCTATTGTTTGAGTCGAAACCATAAATATTCGGCCTTTGGTTTCGTGAAAGGAGAATAAGGTATGTCCTCTCCACATAAAATGTCGCTCATGAACGGTTCAATGTAGAGAGCCTAGTTAGCAAGGAAACTCAAGTGCATCGAACTTACCTCTACGCCGTCATATACAGAATCCAATCCTCTGAACGGGCCCGTTTTGCTGTCTTCTCCCATGTCAACCGCGGCTTTGATTTGACCAGACTCGTACATTTGGATTAACCTTGGCATGTATTTTTTAATCTCGGACATGTAATTAAAAAGGAAGAAACCACGCACGCTTGCTGATTTGGTTAAAATCTGAACATTAAGAGAAAAAGGATCGCTTGAATCATATATCATCATACATCATCATCATCATCATCATCATATATCCTACATCATCATCACCATCGATACCAACCCTAGCACCAGTACAAAGCACCAGTACCAAGATAGGAGCTCTCAACCACGAACAGCAAAGTAAGAAAGAAAAAGAAAAGGAAAAAGAAAAAGAAAAAGAAAAAAAGGCTGGACCACGTATAATAAAGTGGTCACCCATCAGGGTACTAACCCAGCCCTACCGGGCTTGACTTACTTTCTTGAAACCACAACGCATTAGACAACTGGTCTATCGCTTTCAAAGAATTACGTCAACAATGCATGCCAAAACAATTGCACCAGATAGACTAGGTTATTTTTCGCTTTCAAATCCATGTGAACCGTGGTTAGAGCAAGGAGTTAGTCACATATGGTCTGGGGGCCGGCTAG
>WUAP02201772.1:0-39974 GCA_015163945.2 Stichodactyla helianthus | reverse complement strand
AACTCCAGAGAACCAGAAACCTATTGTCTTGCCCTCCAAATTCAGCTGCATTCCGACGTGCTGCAAGGGGCCTATTTAGGATGTCAACAGGGAAGAGTTCCAGCTTGTGGTTGATTCAAGGAGTGGTCACAGGGTGCCCATGACCCTACCCAGTCCTTACCTTGGAACATTGCCACTTGGTCAATACAAAAGCAACAATGAAACAATTTATTGCAAATGATCCTCCCACTATGCTCACTCAAAATCCTAGATCTGCCCCAGTCAGGGGTTTCTGAATCTCAATTTTTGAGTTGCAATATGTGCCTTTTTAATAGAGCTTTCTTGACCAAAAAGACTGAAAAGACAAGATTGAAACCCCATTGCAAAAGCTCTGGATGCCCCTAGTGCAACTCTTCATAACATTCTACTGGAATTAGAAGAGTTAATACTATAGAGGGAGAAAATCAGGAAAACTGGGAGAAAACCCTCAAATGACTGTACTTGGGAATAGATTCAGTTTCCTGTGGGAACAGGGATGGTGGAGATTGCTGAAGCCTCTCCACCTTTTTATACAAATGGCATATATGCTCTACTGTAAAGCAGTTAACATTTACTAAGCTAGCTCCCTCCCCCCCCTCCCCCCCCCCCCCACACACACTTTCAGAATTGCTTTTCTGTTCCTGACAGAGGAATGATTTGAGGAGCATCAAGTGTAGTTTACAGGGGGGATGGGTGGGTAGGGCATTTCTTTGTCACCTGACACATTTCATGCCAAAGAAACTAAGACCCTAATAAATCAACAAATTATCAAAACTAGGTATTCATCTCTCAATACGGTTCTTTCTGTAGGTACCGGAGCACAAAAGACGTCATTTCTTTCAAACAAAGACGGAAAACAATAGATTCAAAGGCCAGCTATTGTGTAGAACAACAAAAGACTCCGGTACATGCAGAAAGACCCCTCAATACACTGCTTTAAGCCCAATAGTAATAAGTCTAATGCAAGGTATGTACATGCTTGCCTTTGCTCTTCTTGCTTTCGCTTTCTCTATTAAATCTTTACATGTCTTAAAATTAGCGTGCAAATCATTGGTAGATGTCATCTGACAGACGGCAATGATGGGTGCATCCAGGAACTTCCCGTTGCTGGCCATCTTGACTCGCTGTTTTCCTAAAGACAATTGTCGGGCGAGGTAAGAACTCTTAGATCTTCTGCTGTAGAATTTTCGACTATTTGTGCAGAAAAATGTCCTTACTTGTTTAATATAAAAGCTAAAAACTGGTACGATACTCCGAGTTAGCTTAAGAGGTTGTTTTGAGATCTTAAAGATAGTTATGTCTAAAAGATTTAAGCATTTCGCAGTTCAAAGACAACAAAGAATTTCATTTAACTTCGTCCGCCATGTTGGACGTGGGATAAACAAGAGGTCTGGGGACAGTCTTATTTAAAAACACGTGCGTTCGAATCGTATTGAAAAACCAAATATCAGGAAAGTTTCACAGGTTTTTCTACCTTTTAACTGCTGTTTTGCGCTGTAGATTTGCGTCTGTGTCGTTGTGATGACAGGAGGGAATGTCTATAACCGGCCGCGATCGGTAATTATACTCCGAATGTCACCTTTTACTTAATCATAGTTATTTCCTTCGATGATGAAATAATCTGGTCGTTAAGTTTATATAATCTTTCTCAAAATTTTGACATTTAACAAATTATTTATCCAATCTACTGCTTGCAAAAGTATATCCAAGTTGGATTAACTAGTGAAATTGCCTTTTTAGGCCCTACAGAAGAACTTAAAGAGAGCAGGAAGAATTAAAAAACAACAAAAGAAAAAGCAAACGTCCACTTCAGAAGGAAGAGTTGTAGACAGTTTAGCAACTACAAGTGTTCTACGAAAGACCAAGTAAGAATCTTCTCTAAGAAGTTTTACATCACGAGGTGACCTGCTGAAGGTTGGAAGATTGAAATGGGAATTAAGCGAAGAGAAGGGAGAGGTTCTCCTCTTTTCCAACTCCTCCATTCCTATCTGTGCAGTCTGCCTCTTTTGTGTGTGGCTTGTGTGATTTTCTAATCGTTCATATTTTTGTTTTCAGAACTAACCCACGTGCAAATATAACACTTTCTGGAAAAAAGAAGAGGTTACTTTTAAAAGCACTAAGGAAACAAAAACAGAAACAAGCAATGGAATTAGATAAACCAGGTATAGTTCTTATTCCTTTTCCCATCCATTTGGTAGCAACACACTTTGTTGCTCCACCACTGACAGCCCCTTGAAAGCCATATAACTATAGTAACATTGGTGGTTAGTTAAGGTGGCTCCCTAGAGTTTTTGGTAGTTCCAATCAATAGGACATAGTAATCTATGGCTAATGTGGGCTCACACATTGATACCCAATAGGCCAACCATATGAAAGTTCACAAGTTTAGGATTCAATTTTTATGAAGCTGATCACATATAAGGTTACCATGGTAACACCATCAGCTATGATGAATCTTTTCATTAAAAGATTAAAAACCCAAGTTTTCCACAGTGAATTTTTTTGAAAACTTTTCATAATGAAAGTCCGTTACCTTACCTTTCATTTGACACAATGCTAAAACATTCGGTACTACAGAATTTCAAATAATGCGAAATCTTGAATTTACTGAATAAAAAAAAATTCCATAGTACTGAATTTCTAAATATTTTGACAAATGTTTAACTTTTCTATGATTAAAAAATGTATAGAATTTTGAAGACATTTTACTGTCTAGTGTTTGAGTTAAAGGTAACGAGTGCAACCAATATTTACATGTTGTCATCAAAATAAAAATTCTTCAAGTTCTGGTTCTGCACATGCTCATGTACAAGATCACACACATGTTCAAAATCTATGTGGAGCCACCTTAAATAATGTGAAAGTTTTGCTTTTGAGTGGGTTCCCTGTGGATATCAAACCATAGGAGGCCCACCATCTAATCTCTGTTTTTCATTCTTGTTATTGGTTTTTATCACAGCCAAGGCAGAGATGAATGAAAAGAAAGCATCTAAAAAACAACCAGCAGAAAAAGAAAAGATGGAAGTAGATTAAAATACATTTCAAAGTCAGGAAAAAATATGTTACGGCATGGGCTTTAATCACAAGACAGCCACTTTTGTTCCCACAGCAATGAAGGGTAGCCTCCTTCACATTGTACCTCATTTCCTTCATGAAAAACTGCACCAATTCCTTGTTCAACATGAATGAAAAAGAAAAGAAAATTAGCATTTATTTCACAATTTTGTATATATTACTGTTTTGTTATATCTTTGTTTTCAAAGCAAAAATAAAGTTCAGCTTTTTATGTACAGCAAATGTTCAAACTATTGCATCCTATACATGTCATATACTCTAAACCCAAAAAATATTGATGGATTTTTTATTAAAGGCAGTAAAGAGAGAAAATTCCTTTTGGGAATCGAATTCTTTTCTTGTGATTTTTTAGTTCCTGTCATCCAACATGGCTGCCATCAGAAAATCATTTGTGTTTCATTTTTCAGGTCTCTTGATCTTTTTTTATGGCTCAATTTTATTCCACAAATTTACTCAGACTGATTACTTTCTATTAACAAACACTAGATAGTACTTAACCTGTGAAACAGAAACTAATAGTTAAAATCTAATAGATACAAAAGAAGACAATGGAATTAGTGTCTACTAACTTCTATTAGTAAAAATCTACTAGTGTTCTAATTCAAATCCCACGCTCTGATTGGCTACTCTACTCACCTTATTTTGATTGAAGGTGAGTAGAGAAAATTCAAGATGGCAGCTTTTCCCAACATGTGTTTTAAAGGAACTTACAAGTGAAGATATTGAAGAATTACTACAAAATGTTACTCCAGAGAAACAAAAATAAATTTTTACTAAAATAATTAGACTACTTGTTCTTGTTTTTGCTTGGCTTTGAATAGTTGACTCGAGCTTCGCCCTCAACAACTATCAGCCAATGGAAAACTGGAACTCGTAGACTAATTGTTAATTAGACTAATAAATATTTCAGGTTAAGTACTATCACTCTAACTACCAACTTCACTGAGGAGAATTCAATGACCATTGAATTTCTTGTACAGAAATTGAGAAATCTAACAGATTTGAAATGAGACAAATCAAGGCACAGAGGCTAATTGAAGGTAGCATATCTTGTCGCGTGTTTCACAGTCATGAAAACTGTTCTAGCAAGTTTGCGAATAGTTTTTTTATAGTGAAAATTTAATCATTTTTAATGGTAAAGGGAACGATTTTCTTTAACGAAATGAAGTCACCTTGCAAAACATAGTACATTTATAAATAGACAAGAATTTGTAAGCGCTTTAATGGTAATACAAAATGGCCGTATTCATTCATTCATTTAACGTCAGCTACCAACATCTCTTCTTGAGTCTTTTCTCTGCTGCACAGCGTTCATCACCATGACAGTCTCAGACAACAAGGAATCAAAGATGGCATCTGCAACTTGAAATTTCACGGCTAATTCGTCATCATCGTAGTCAATCCATTGCGGTTCTTCTTCGCGGAGCTCCTCAATTAAAATAGCGTCTACGGAGTCTTTTTTACCAGTTTTTAAAGGCGTTTTACGACGTAACGTTTCTAGACTAGGCCTTTCGTTGCCCAAACCAACCAAATCGATGACTTGCTTCTGTACCACCGGTAGATACTCGTGTTCCTGCATCATTGGAGAGAGGCTATGGTAGAAGCGATTCTTTCTTCGTCGTCTTGGTTTCATCCATGAGGGTCGGGAGGGTGGGGATTCCTCGTTCATGACGTCACGGAACACCTCTCCAGTCAGATCGAATATCTGTCGACGATATACTTGCTGGATTTTTCTATCAGTATCGTTATCATCCACGTTACTCTCGGAGAACTCTGCCGGCGGAGTGACATTGCCTAATGATCGTCCCGCCTTCTTACGGTTATAAAACGTCGCTAGTGATTGGATAACCATGGTCTTGACCTCAGAACAGTCGTGAGGTACAATCATTGGTATCGACTGACCACGTGGGGGTTCATATGAGTCTTTATCGGACGGTAGTTCAAGGGGTTTATTCGAGACAACGAAATCGTTATCATCATCTTCGTCTTCGTCTTCATCATCGCCAAGTTGTTCTCCCAGTTCATCATGTAACTTTTTCAACTGGCTTAGTTTGTCTGCTAGTTCGTTACCATCAAAAGCTGTAGTGTCTTTCGTTGGGCTTCCCGGTGGGCTGTACTGTTTTAGGACACCATCCGGAAATCGATGGACTGCCATGAACTTATCAAGTCCTCTCTCGGGGCTCACCTCTGGACTGTGGACAGTTTCTTCTGGGATTTCCCTTTCATCCTTTTCTTTTTTCTCTTTTTCCTCCATTGCTTTCACCTTGGCCTGTTTCCTGCGCATCAACGTGATCATCTGGGACGCTGCTTCCTTGAGTAGATCCTCTGAAAGCTGGGAGATGACAGCTTCGCTTTGCACTTGTTTGTCAACAACAGGTTTTACGCCTTCTTGTCCGCCAGGAGCTGTATGGATTTCATCCTTTGAAGTATCAATGGCCGGGTTCGTAAGTTTTAAATTTAAATCAGGAGTTGATGCTTCGTCGTATGAGAAAGACAAACGCTCAGATATCGAGACCTCGTCTGCTTCTGAAATCTCTCCGGTCTCCTCTGGCCACAAATCATCCTTCTTTATTCCATCAAGTGAAACCTTTCCGACGTCTTGATCTTTCGATTTGATTCTTTCTTTATCCCCTACTGCTATTTCGGGTCTACGTTCTTCTACAGGTATTCCAACAAAAGGCACTTTGGGTCGATGTTTTTCGTACAAGTTTGTGACGTGCGTCAAAGCGTCATCCACCAACATGTCGGACAGTTCGTTAGATATTTTCTCTGCCTGTATATTATACAGTTCCTTCTGTTCCTCGTCTTGTTTGTTGTCCTTTTCTTTGATAATCTTCTCGCCCATTACGACCGACTTCAGTTCTTCAGTCGCGAAAAATCGAGGAGTGACTTCCTCGCTAGCATCACTTAATGAACCAGACTCTAATGACAGGTCTTTTTCTGGTAAATCTTCTGCTACACTTTCCTCGTCTGTAGCCTCACTAACATGAAGCTTGGATACCTCATGGGATTCCTTGGGTACCTCCTGAGATTTCTTGGGTGCCTCCTGAGATTTCTGGGGTACCTCATAGGATTCTTTGGGTACCTCCTGAGATTTCTGGGGTACATCATGGGATTCTTTGGGTACCTCCTGAGATTTCTCTTCTTTAGGAGTTGCGTCCCCTTGGGTATCTTTCCCCAGTGGTAGTTCATCTTTCCCGTCGGTGGATGAAGACGCTTCGAAATCAGGTGAATAAATGTTTGTGCTTTTGAGAGATTTTTCTTCAATGGCCAACGCACCGCCCGTTTCGGGTTTCTGGGTTTCGGAAGCTTCCGCAATATCTTCTAATAGGAACTGGTCCTTGTCAATTTCTTTCTCGCCGACTGAAGGCTCGAAATCCTCCGAGTATGATGGTAAAGGCGATGTGCCTGCAGGTAGTACGGCAAGATTCAAATTATTATCGAGGGTCTCTTTAGAGTCTTCAAGGATCTCTTCTGGTACATCCCTGGAATCGTCAGGAATCTCCGCAGCAATGTCCTCAGTGACTGTACCTTCGCTACCCGACTCTTCTTCTGCGAAGTTTTCGCTCTCTTTTGATTTCAATCTCAATAGACCACTTTTGGCATCTTTTTTCTCGGAAAATTCATCTTTAACTTCAGAATCCTCGATGTGTTCACTAATAGCATCTCTGGAGTTCACCTCTTCTTCTTCGAAACTAATTTTCTCGCTAATATCTTCTTCTGTTTGTTCATCTTTATCATTGCGTTCGCTCTCGAAGGTGTCACTGTATCCCTCTTCCGAGGCTTTCAACCGTTCCTCGGGTATTTTTTCGCCAGACCTGGCTGACAGCTCTTCTGGAACGGAACCGCTGTAAGATACCACAGCCGATTTCTCGCTACCTCGTGATATTGATTTGGCTTCCACAAGAGACCTGAAGTCTGATTTATCGGAAATTGTTCGAATCTCGCTTGCTTCGCTGCCAGAAACATCCTCAGCTGTCTTAGCATCGTCTTGTATCTCTTCCGAAAAAGAGCGCGATGTGTGGTTTGATAGATCTTCAGCGACAGACGCCGATCGATCACTGATATCCAAGTCTTTGACGTCACTGATGGTCTTAGCCAATGATTTATCGTCAAGTGCATCGTGGTCTTTCTGATCCAAGTCTAGCACTACATTGAAGCCCTTCAGGAAGCCTTCACTAGAGTCTGTCCTCTCCGCTGGTGCTGGTACTGGTGCCGATTCTTTATCCTCTGAATAAACATCGACAACACTAGGCGTCTTTTCTTTTGTTTGCTCTTCTTTTCTGGATGATAGACTCGATGTTTCACCAGAAGGGATATAGTCATCTTCACTAGGTACTTTTTGTTCTGGAATCCCTGTGGTTTTCAGGTCGTGTTCAACTGCAATACTTGACGCTGTTGAGGTTGGTATAACTTGTTGGGTAGCCTGTGGTACGGTCGGTGTGGGTTCATCCAGTTCTGCTTTAGTTTTCTGGATCACACGCTCAACGGCCTATAAACATAACAAGATGTAAGTAATTATACAAGCGTTCTCATCAGGACGTGGAAAGGTACCGGTGACATCCCGACGACGATCCGATGACGTTCCGATCAAATTGTCAAAAAAAGCTAATTTTTTTTTTTTTTCAAGGAGAATACAGTGTTTACTAACCTGGAGTTCTTTCCTGAGTGATTGTTCTTGTTGCAGCAGCATGGCTCGACGCTGTCGTTTTCTCTCATGATACAATCGTTTGGCTTCTCGTTTTCTTTGTTCTAACTGTTCCTTGAGCTGTCGTACGCGGCACTCTACATCACTGTGGTCTGAGGCTTCTGGAAAGCAAACGAAAAAAAACACGATAAATTAACATAATTAAGCCTTAAAGGCTGATCAAGCTTTGTGTCTGGTGTCGTGAAGTGGCCGCTTTAGCAGGTGCCAACGAACGACCAAAAGTGTCTGAGACAATGGTGGTGGTTCCTACGCGATCGTAAGCGAAGATCTCCGTCCCGAACGTCTAGTAGCATAAAATAAACCTTTCTCCGAAAAAGAAATCCTACTATTGACCACAAAAAGCATCTATGTCCAGGAGATGGATGGACTGATGTATACAAGATTGGAATCCTCTCATTATCCATTTTCAAAATCTATTATTTGCATTCTCATCCCGTTCTCTTTCAATCACCATCACATGCTTTTTGTTTCAGACAAGTTTAATCCTCAGAGGCTTGAAGCTGGTATTCCACCAAGTGAATTAATAATAAAATAATTGAAGTCCTTACCAGTCATTGAAGTATCTTCTTCGCTTCTATTCTCGTCATATCTAGACGATCGTCGACTGACAGACTTGATTGAGGGTGTTTTTGGCGATGTCTCAATCCTGAGGGGTGTAGAGTGAGCAGGTGTTGCCGTGCTATCAATCGATTCAAACGTATCGTTAGTGTAGTCAGCGGCCGCTGACGTATCCTTTGATTTCGTGTCAATTTCAGGAATGGAGCTGTCACGTGATCTGTCAGGAGCCATGATTGAGATGTCTTCGGCAATTGAGCTCTCGCTAGCACTACGTTCTGGTTTAGCTTGCGGTCCTGTTGGGAATTTGATGTAGTCTGAGGGCTGACGGCTGCTGCTCTGTTCGCTTTTGCTGGGAGAAGCTGACGAGGAGGACGGTGTGGGCGTATAACTCTTTGATTCTATTTTAGCTGTAGATAATAACAATACGTTATTTAAACTCTTAAAACATTGATGGGAGTAACTAGGACGCGGTAAAAAGATATTCCAACGTGTAGAATGCCGTTCATCTTAAATATTATTCGATCATTTTGTCATTCTGCTTCGGAAAGGACCCTTTCCTATTTCGCTTTTCTCTTCCACTTCTGTCCCTTACCTCCCCACCCCTATCAGTCAGCTGGATGAGGAAGAAAACCCAACCCTGCCAACCCTCGTTCCCCAATCCGTCCAAACCCTATCCACCTCGCCACCCCGACTGAATGTTCCCTTGAGCCTGGTAAAACAAGAGCGCAAGTATCAAACACCCTCATTTTCCTTACATCTGCACCATAACTCACACATTTCCCCTTCCACATGAAAATCAGTTGTTGTCCACAACTATTCAATGTACTCTTACCTTTACTACCGATATCTAGAGTTTTTGGTCTCTTGGCCTTCTGCCCTCGGTTTCGACTCAAGTTCAAAGCCTCATTGATTAAGTTACACACTTTGTTTTCTTCCTCATCCAGACGTCTCTCCCATTCGATTAGTTTTCGTTGTGATGCCAGGAGGTCTTCAGCTTCGTCTCGACGACGCATTAACTTCTGCTCACGCTGCGTGAGGTATCTGAAACAACAATCCAGCAGGAGAACCTTTAACACACGGAACAACAGAAAGACTTACTACGTGTCTAGAAAATGATTTTATCAAAAAGCTCCATCATTTATACATTATCATTATAAAACGCTTTTCCCTTTCCTGTGTTGTTTTATCCACGCGCTAGTCTTCTTCGCAGCCGTTATTAGTGTCAATCGAATTTCATTCCCGACCGACATTAATAACGAGGCTGCGAAGGAGAAATCCACGCGCGGGATGTTAAAGAAAACACGAGAAAAGTTTTAGAAACAAAAAATAACACAAAATGATGGAAATTATGTTCCAGATTTTACCAGGTTGTTTAGCCAATCAGAGCGCGCGTTATATCTTGGTGATATACTAAAAATACCAAAAGGAAACAAATGTAAGTACGCACTTTTCAAAAGATGTTTTTGGATAGTAGATACACATCTATTAAAAACACTGGCATATTTCTGGTGCCATCGTAATCGATGGCGCTTTCGTACGAGTGGAAAATAAGATGTTTCTTATCTAAGACGTCAGGATTGGTTGGTGTGTTACATGGTATCAAGCCAACGCATGCGCAAACAGCACCCATTTCTCACATTACACAGGAAAGCCATTTGTGTGTTAATTTGCAAGTTTTTATCTATAATACTAGCGAACCAAGAACAGCTCCAGCCCTGTTCAGAGATAACTGACACGAGTCTAGTCCACCATAAGAACGTGACGACGCGAACAGAAGGCAAGAATTCTGCTTCAGTCATGCAGTTTTCTTACTATTTTCGATAAGAGGAGTCTGACTTTTTAATTTTCTTTCGTCGTATTTACAAAAAGCCTCGGTAGGAATCTGAAGAAATGAAAAATTAAGAATAAAAGAATATTTTGTTGGATATTTCTTTAGACGGTTCTTTGGTCACCCTGTGGTTTTGTTTCTGTCATATTTTGATTTTTCCCATGTCGATACATGTCATATCAAATTGTTTAAATTGATAACAAAGCTTTTTGATTGTTAGCCTTTCATTGTGGCTCAGTAAAGCTTGTCAATGACAATAAATAAGTTCTAAGGGATAATTCTAGTCAGTAGAATACATTTGAAAGGACCTTCCTCTTTTCATTTCTGGTTCCTTTGCATTCTCGACGCCTAACGTACTAAAATTACGGATACCTCGCAAGCCCAAATTATCGTCATGGTTGATGCTAATCAATAAAAATTAAGTGGTTTTCGAGGCGTTTTTCTCCTGATTCAAGGCAACGAGAAACAGAACGGAAGTATAGAAGAAAGAATTGAGAGAAAATATACTGTATGCATTCAAATATTGTAAAGCAGAACTCACCGATGGCTTTGACAACACGCCATGACTAGGGATTCAATTATACAAACGACTCTTGTTTGACTCGATAAGATGCTCAGATATTCATTATAAACAAAACAACGATTGTGTCTACCAATGAAAACTAGACTTACCCGTTAAATTATGTACAAGAGCCGTACATTTTTAAAACAAATCGGCAAGGAAAAAGATGACATTGATAACTACGGAAACACAGAAATCAAGCAACTCATTTGCAAACCCGTATTTCAAACTCACGAGACATATAATGAATTAAAAGTGCGGTTAGACAAAAATCAAACCACATACTTCCGGTTATGATTTACTTCCGGTCAGACATTAAAAAAAAAAGCAATAAAATTAACACTTGTCACGCCTTAAGGTTCAATATAGACCTCTTTACCTTCTTTGTTTGTTTACCCATTTCAGACCATGTGATGTCACTCTTGGGGATTAATTCTTTCTTATGTTAATAGGTTAACATTTTCATAATAAAAGAACAATTCTCAAAAGAATGCCACGTGGTCTGAAATGGGCAATTTGCATACGAAGGTAAAGAGGTCTTTTGTATTACGTTACTGTAGAACCATTGCGTTACTAATATAAATAGATATTTTAATATAATCGCCCACTCAGTTTTTACGAGTTAAAAGTGAATTAAGGGGGGAAAAAGATGAAACTCTTGTCCAAAGATAATGATGATGATAATAATAATAATAACCCAACAACGCAAGATGCCTTTTAGAGTAAGGAATTTTTAAGCTGATCTTGATGGAATTGTAACCATTTTCAAGGGGTTAAAGTGGGACGGATTTCAGAATTGTCGACATCCGAAAAAATTAATGTCTTTAGAAATTAAGTTTTGTCGCGTTGATAATTTATGTTTTACAGTGAATTTCAGAAGTCAAACATTTACTCAACGAAATTACACGGACTGCAAAGCCTTGAAGAGCAGGCTGTTGTAGATCTCGCTAAACATAGTAAGAAAAAACTTAAATCGAAGCAAAACGAAAGGAAAAAAGGATTTAAAAAAAGTCTTCAAAAAAGGACCAAAAATGTCCTCAAAATAGAGTCCATTTTCGGGAAGAATTTTCTTTCTTAATACCTAAGTTTTTCTACGTATATTTGACCTTTTTTTCAAACACAATCAATACGATTCCCGGGATCTACATCACCTGTAATCCGTTTTAAAATAACATTTTCATTTGATCTGCCAGTTATACAGGTATTGTAGAGAGAACGTGCAAAACATGATTGCGCTCTAGAAGGTAAAGCGGATGGATATCAGTAGAATCAACAGAAGTTTAAAAGCTAAATTCAATATATCTGTGGTCTTTCTACATGAATAATTTCAAATCTAAACATTTTGTGGCAGCACAGAAAGCGAACCGTGAAACAACTCCTTTTGAATTGTTAAAGAAGGTATTAAATACAGTAAAAATCTTTCCAGAGGCTGGTAATTTGGCTGTAATACAGAGAAACTCACCTTGAGAAAAAATGTACTGACCAACACAGCATAATTCAAAAACGACAAAATGATAACTCATATGAATGTATGCACTAATTTCCATCTTATGGCACCAAGGGACGTCTCAAGCCCTGTAGTCTAACTCTTTCAAGACTACAACAGCCTTATTCAAGATGTATGAAGACCCACAAAGTTAAAATAAGCTAAATTCTTCAACAGCTATAATAGCAATTTAAATCAGCCAATTTGAAGAACGTGACAAGATATACCGATGTTAAATATTTATGATATATTGGCCGTGACATCAGCATGATGGAATCCCTATAAACAGTCTTCAAAACTGTTTCCAAAATTATTAACTCTCCTTGAGAAATCTTCCTCTCAGTTTCCAGATTATAACAAGATTTGAATTATAAATCACAATTATTATTATAATATGGAGAAAGACAACCTTACAGATAGTTAAAGTATGGTTTGTGAGATATTCGAGTAAGTCGGCCTGTGTGATATAATATTGACAATAAGTCAATCAGATAATCAGTGGTTGAAATAATATAATCCGTATTGACATACACAGTTTACCGGTACTAAACTTCATCTCGGAAAATACGAGAAAAATACATACATATCAAATGCATCGAAGTAAACCTTGATTGAAATAAGAGGGTTCTCATAAGAGCGATACTACTGACATTACCAAAAAAAGGTGTTAGAAAGTTAAAAGTACACAGAATTGATTGACATACCAAGTCAGAATTTGATTGGACACTTGATATTCTGGTCAGTCCATGAGCTATAGATAGGTTTTCCTCAACGTTTACAACTTTGATCGTTAAGGGACGCTGTCAAAGTGTTATTTAGACAGGCCTGGTCAAGTAGGTTCTGGGTCACCCATCGTGAAACAACTGTGGGAATGTTTTCCACTCCATATATGTACATTTTATGGCCCATACTTAGATTAAAAATCATTCCAAGATAAAATAACGAACGGATGAATGAAAGGGATAAATGAAAAATGGGAACTGAATGAACGAAAAATGAGAATTCGGTATTCATGAGCTCTGAATCGTTATAATTTAAATCTCTATAATTGTTTTTTTTGCTATTATTATCATATTACGTAATTCTTGTTTTTGGTTTGCCAGTTGGGTAACTCCTTGCCCCTGTTCAACATCACTAACCAACTAGAACAAGCCGCCTAAGCTGCTAGTAAATCATGCATCATTTTGTTAACACAGGCTGTTAAAGTTGAAGAAGAATCGTCAATTTGGGTTTTCCAAGGATGCAATTAGCTGCATCTTTAAACACTAGAGTCCTAATTCGTATATACGTATTTGACAACTCGGTGCGTTGGCCTTGGAGACAGAGCAGAACATTCAAGAACACCTCAGACAAAGATAAAAATACAATTCAGTATAAATAGCAAAACACACACACACAAACAAAAAGATATAAACGCAAAAAAAGGTGAAATTTGTATGAAATGGAAGCATGAAATATAGAATTCTTGGATCATGTGGACGCGGAAAAGATGGGGGAACTCAAATGAAAAATTTAAAAATGGAATGTAATTAAGGAGACAAGAGTTACGAGATGAAATGAGATGTGAAGTGGGCGAAGATCTGGAGTTTTTATACGAATAGAAATAGGAAGCGACGGAAAGAAAAGATTCTAAAATGAAAAGATAATCGCCAATCGTGCCAGGTGATTGTTAAATTTGTAAGGAAAAGCGAAACCCCTCGGGGTGTGGGCTCGTTTGTAGTACAGTTTTTCATTTCCTCGATATCGCCTTGAAGTTAGATTACAACTGAAGGCTTGCAAGCGTTTTAATGAATATTACGAGACATATATGAACTCTACCAGATAACGGACCGAAAACAGGTAGGTACGTGGGTGGGGAACGGGAACTTTGATGCGATTTTCATGACCAAACGATGAAAGCATTTTGAACAAATTGGCCTCACTCCTCGCTGGATGGGCAAATTTATCTTATACACAAAACAAAACGAAATCTCCAAGCTACTAAACAAAACTTATAGATTTACAACATTCTTCTTTAAGGACAGCCAATTTTTTGTTCCCGTTTGCCTTTTTTCCATTATTAATATTTTACTTTATGTCAAAAATTTAATTTTGTGCGGCGTTGCGCTACATGTAACGTGACAAAAATTCCTTCACTTGTGACGTCAGAGATAACAGCCAATGAGATTGCAGAATACACGAGTTTATAGCAAATTGACGTAGTTGGATAATGAGATCACCGAACTATGATTTAAATTTCACCGACAGCTTGAAATATCAGTAAAACTATTATATTCGATAAGCAGAATTTTCATTTTCAAAAATTAACTTACTTATTTAATTTAAAAAAACTATCTAGCTACAAAAAATAAAAGAGTAGTGATAACGACAGAACAAAGAGAGAGAACTCTCACTTTTTCCTTAACTATTGGGATTTTTTTAAGGATTGCTCCTAAGGAGTTCATCTGCGTGGGAAGTCGAGTTGTCTATAATTACTCATTCATTTTGAAGAGAAATCTCTAGACATCTTACAACCTACGTTAAAAAGAACTAAAAAGCGCGGCGCAGCTCTGTTTTTGAAATTCAGGTAATGATGGCGAGTTTTCTAGAATAACAGCTGGTAGGGCCAGCTTGAACGAGCCAGCAATCGCCTTTATTAACCAATATAATGCGTACGGATGTTGATTTTTTTCTTTGCATCACTAGGCTCATTAATTAACACAAAGGTATAAAAAAATGTACCAAAGTAATTGGCTGAATGAGAGAGATCAATGCGAGCGAATAATCTTCTCTTCCAGAGCGATAGTGGTAACTATTAATTTTGCATTGAAGGGACCACTTTGAATCCTACGACTTCCTTAAAAGGTTTTAATTTAAAGCAGAAAGATTTGTAATTAGAATTAAAAGTCAAAGAGCGAAAACAAAGAAAACACGAGTCAGTAGAAATGCTCTAGAAGATAACAAAATGCTAAACCAGAATTTACTGTGTCCCCGAAAGGGATTATGGGTCAGTTCGGTTGAGCAGGTTATAACGTTTGGTAAATATCTATGATTCTAAAGGATTGAGGCGCAATTTTCTCAACTGGAGCCTGCTATTAGACTAGTGTATATACGAAAAGTCATGTTTTCACCTGTTAAATTAATTAGTATAATTGTACAGAATCCGTTGTAGTAATAGCTTCTGATTGGTTACGAGCTAGGGGACATACCATAATAATACTTAAAGTTTCCATTTTCGATTCTGCTGTGATGACATGAAGAAAATTGTTATGCACATAAACGTGCGGAAAAATTAAGATTGAAGTTTGTTAGGATCTAATCCCATGCTGTTAATTCTATCATATGTTGAAAAAAAAATTCGATGCTTGGTTTTCGCATATTTTTCCGAGTGAGTATTTTTATGAGTGTTTATCTGAGATGCAGCTTCTTTACGGTCCTAGTAGTAGTACAATAGATGAATAATAATCACAATAACCTTATTTCAAAAAGGCTTCGATTGAGACCGCGAGGGACATCGGTACTTTTAATTGTAATTAATTTATTCATGGTTTTACTTGATACTGCAGTACAACTTTCCATGCCGTCTTCAGTTCTACAGGTTAATGTGTGTCTGTCAGTGAGATGGTCCCACATGAATAAATTAATTCGAGTTTAATTTACCAACATCCCTTGCGGTCTCTTGTCAATTGTCCATCGATGCCGCAACGTTTTTTGAAATAAGTGTATGAGTAAGATCATCTAACCTTTCACTTGACTGGCTTCTCAGTTTCTTGAGTTGTTGCATCACAAACGAGTCACTAGATGTCGGCGAACATTTTGACTTGGCAGCCACAGAACCACTTGCTACCCCATCGTCGCTTTCGCCTTCGGAAAGCGATCTCTTCCGAGCTCTTTCGCTCGCGATATATTCTTGATCGTCGTGGGTCGGGAATGACGACTCGGCTGCGGATTGGATGGCAGATAGTTCTTCTGGGACGGTCGTCGTTTTGGATGGTGATTCGCCTGGAGTGGCCGAGTCTTTTGTCTTGCTCTTTGAAAGGTCTTCAGAGGCTTCTTCTGCACTCTATTGGCAAGAGATCCCATTAATACACAAACTATGGTCGTTAGACACTGATGAATACCTTGCACAATTTCTGCACACTTGTTGACGCTGATACTTTACACGTGTCTAAATACGGCGTCAAAGACTCGACGGGAAACGCCCACACACTTGTATAATCATTTGTATAATCATTATACTCCACTTTTAAAATCCTATTACAAAATGTAGGTGCTTTCCTACTGGAACCTTCTAAAGAGCCTTCGTGGGTAGTTGTTCCCAACTAAATGCATTACCCTCCATAAAACTCAAGAGTTTAATGCATTTAAAGTGCCTATAACCCTTCTGACAACATTCGTACCTTTTCCTTGTCACGTGACATTACTGCCTCTTCTTCTCGGACTTTCCCTCGGATCTTGTGAGTGCTTCTGCGCAGGCGTGCTATCTCTTCCTGTTGCATGAGTAGGAGTTTACGTTCGTAGCTTGCCGCTCTGTTCGCCGCTTTGAGACGTTTGATTTCAGCCTGGTTGAAAGAAAAGATAAACTGAATCCCGATGAAAAATGGATGCTTGATCGGGAATTGGTTAGGATACTGTACCGATATAGAGTAGTTTAACCTGATTTAAACCAGGAGAGAAAGAAAGAGAAGAAAAGAGATGAGAACAGAAAACTACAAGGAAAGAAAGAAAAGGAAGGAAGGAAGGAAGGACAAAAGAAAGAAAGAAAGAAAAAAAGAGAAAGAAAGGAAGAAACAAAGAGAAAGAAAGAAGAAAGAGAAAGAGGAAGAAAGAGAAAGAAAGAAAGAAAAAAGGAAAGAAGGAAAAAAAGAAAAAAGAAAAAAGAAAGAAAAAAGAAAGAAAAAAGGAAAGAAAGAAGGAAAGTGGAAGAAAGCATGGAAGAAAGGGAAAAAGCAGTGCAAGTTTGAAGCAAAATTCTTCATTTATTTCCCACGCGATCTATAGGTAAACAAACGCAAATGGGCGCAGACTTAAAACCAATATATCTACAGACTATAATCAGCTCTAATGCTAGATTTCTGAGGTTTAACACTTATTCTTTCCATCCATTATTCCACCCACCTTCTCGGCTTGTAATCTCATCAATACACCACGTTGGCGTTTCCTAATTGAAGGCATGACGTCATCAGAGCCCTTGTCTCTCAGTCGCTTCTTTTGTAAGTCGAGCCAGGCCATCTCGGCCTTGGTTTTCTCTTTCAGGGCTTTTTCACGCAGTTGGAGTAGAGCTTCTTGGTGCTTAGCGCGAACTTCTTCTTCTTTCATCAGCTTAACCATGTCAGATGTGAACTTACTGAAAGAATCCTCACCAGAGAATGGCGCATTCTAGAATAGAGGGAAAGAAGTCAAGTTTCCTGACCTTTTTCTTTTTAATTTTTGATTCCGTTATTTATTTTTAATTCCGCCTCCGCCTCCGCCTCCGCCTGGTGACGGTTAAAAACAGGGAGATAGGGATTGATGCTATGTTTACAAAAATACCATCAACATCAAGCCAACCCCCCCTCCCCCATGCGTAAGCAAGCCTCGTTCTCTTTTCGTCTTACCTTTTCATGCATCGAATCAGAGAGATGACTATCATGATTTTCATCCTATGTATAGAAAACTTTATTAGCCTGACCACAAGTATCCTACTATCCAGCGGAAAGTCTACATTATCATTTTCATAACATACCGATGAATAGGATATAGTGCCAATATCTGATCCAATACTGCCTCGTCTGTGGGATTTTCCCAGACTACGCCTCCGGTGGTCCTCGGATGGCAGGATCATACGGTAATCGAGTTCATCGTCCGTGACTGTACGGGATGACATCATAGACTCTTCGAAAGTCAAGCTGTATTCGTGATCTAGGAAGGAAAAATTTAACTAATGAAAAACCACATTGAAAATAAAGAAAACTCTTATCCCTGTTGTCAGCTACCTGTGTTTTCTTTAGCTTTTTTCCCTTCAGAAAGAACTTCAGCCACAGAATCTTCGTCAGGAATAACATCAGATGCCAGGCTCCCCTCGGTCACACTAAGGTCAACTTCTTCCGGGATACTGGCACTAGAGTGCGCACCAGATCTCTCTCGGGTAGGCGAGACCGAGGAAGGCTGAGAACCGTTGGATTTCTTGACATAACCGCGGCTGCCTGATCGGTCAGGTGACACGCTCCTCGCACTAAAAAAAAGCGAGTAAAATTAAGATTTCTGTCACAAATATATACCAATAACCAATTGGTCAAATTAGTTTTTGATACCTTTTTGATCTTTCCGACTCCTTAAAGGATTCAAACTCTTCGCTGGTATAACCATCACCAACAGGTCCTCTGTTAGTCCCAGTCTCTCCCTCAATAGCCGTCCGAGACGACCTGGATCTGCTATAGCTAGGTGACCGCTCAGAGTAGCTATTACGTGAATAGCTGTCACGTGAGTAATTATCACGTGTATGGCTGTCGGGCGTGCGTCGCGAGGAGCCTTGTTTTCTTAGTGAGCGCTGTTCTTGTTTGTATTTTTCTAAGGTTGACAAGACAGCAGCCTGGGCAGCTGCACTCGCTGCTGAAGCGGTTATTTTCCCAACATCTGCGATCTGCTGGTTGGTTGCTTCAAGCAGAGTTCTGGCAGCTTCGGTACGAGCCTGAAATACAACGCGACTAAAAAATAAGTGTGTTTCCGCTGGGTCGTCCATGCTTCTTTTTTTCTCCATTGACTGTTATAGATAGCTGCAGAAAATATCACACACGACGCGCATGACTAGAGTAACATACCTCTTCCACGTTGTGCGCGGCTTCAGTTGTAGTGCGCGCTGCATCTGCTTGCGCCTGAAAACAAAAATACAAAAACTACTCAAAATTCAGACACAAAACAAAGACAAATTCTACTTTTTTGAGATTAGCCTCCCTCCTTCCTTCCATCCTTAATTTCTTCCTATACTGATTTTCTGTTAAGGCTTACCTTCACAAGTCTTTCTGTAGAATGTGCGATTGAATCTGCTGCTTCAGTCTTGGCTTTTGCAATAGCCTGCTGAGCCTCGATTGATGAGCTTGTAGCTGCATGGCGAGCCTAGTAAAACGAAATTTGGGAAATGAAAAGAGAATACAAGAAAAAGAGAACTCAACGTTCAATTCTTAGCACTGTACCATTGTAAGAACTATTTTGTGGTTGACTTACCTCGTCAAGTTGGCGTGCAGCTTCGAGTTTCTCTCTTTTTGCTTTGAGTTGAAGTGCTTCCATTTCCCTTGCATGAGCTGCTTGTTTAGCCTGAAGAATGAAAAGGAATACCAATAACATAGTCATTGATTCATTCATCCGTTTTCCCATCCATCCATCCATCCATCCATTCCTGGTCATTCCTTCTTCTATCCTATTCCATCTCCACCCACCAATGCCATGAAAAAAATTTGCGAGAAACCTCAAAAAATGGCTTTCAAATTCAAGCATTCTGATTGGTCAGCAAGTATTTTCCTATTTTTGGTTGGCTCAGAGCAGAACCCATTTGAATGCTACAGTATGCAAATCAAATCTAATCTTATTCATAGCAAACGCTTCACCTTTAGTATCTGAGCAAGTGAAACCGTCTCTTGCTGAGCAAATGACACAGATTTTGTTCTCTCGATGTCTGTCAACTGTCGCACAGATTCCTCCATGAATTCAAGCCTATTAAGTTCAGCCATCAGACGCTGATCAAGAGATCCAGGAGACATGCGGTCACCCCCCTGATGATCAGGAACGTAAAGAGCAGGAGGATGACGAACTGTTGGCTGAACAGGGTGGGTGCTGCCTTCACTCTCACTGGGACACTAAATACACAAACTATAGTTAACTTCAAATTAAACACAAAAGAAGCACAGTTTCTTTTCTGTTAAGAAATTTTTGCCATCATTTCGTCATCATCATCATCATCATCATTATAATCAGCTTTTATTGATAAAACCTTGTCTTGAACAGACCGTAACATGGTTTCACATCGAGGCTGGAGTTGACAAAGCTGCACTTTGTCTACTTCAACCTTAACTTCAATCCATTGTTTTATGATAATGCAAGTAAATTTTGGAAAGCCCTATTCTTTTATCCTGCAATGTAAAAATGATCAGTAGAACATAAAGCAACAGTAAGTACCCACCATTGTAGACTTAAATATTGGTCTTGTAGGAGAGTAGTCACTATCAGATTGTGATAGGACAGGTGATCTTGTTCTAGATGGGCTAGATATAGAATGGGTATAAGAGCGTTCTGGACTTGGGGAATGCTGAGGAAAAATCAATAAATATGTTACACACTGCTTTTTGTAATTTTCATATGACAGTCACTCCAAAACAAGTTCAGCACAGTGGAGTGGCCTATGGATTGGGTCTAAAACGTACTTTTTTGGTATAGTCTTGTGATTCTAGACTGAAATCATCCTCATAGCCATGGTTATCCTCAATAGGTGTTTCTCCCACAAGTGTTTTATCTAAGTCTTTAGCGTCATCCTTTAGGTCTTCTATATCTTCTAGCAGGCTGGCTGTATCTCCTGTCTTGTCCACATTTATATCTGAGTACAGACTAGCTGTGTTATCACCAGCTTCTTTGTCTTCTGGGGGCAACTCTTTTTCTGTGGAATTGAAATTGGATTCTTGAACAAATGAAGCGAGGATGGATGGATGGATAGATGGATGAATGAATGGAGGGAGGGAGGGAGGGAGAGGTGGGTGGATGGGTGGATTGTTGGGTGGATGGGTGGATTGTTGGATGGATGGATGGATGGGTGGGTGGATGGACAGAAGGATGGAAGGGTGAATGGATGGGAATGGTCACACTTTGAAAGTTGTAATCTTTTGAGCAGATTTCCTATGACTGTGAAATTATAAGCTTCTGGCGTGATCATTGCCATTAGGATGCCTTGCCACAACCATGATATTTTCTAGGATTTTGTCATTCCCTGCCATGCCCTGACTGTGCCATGACCCCATATTCATGCCACAAGCTTTTAACAGTCTTACGAAAATCTGCTCTAAGAATCTTGCATCATATAAACAGAAGATACATATACAAAGTTGAATTTCATAATCACAATTATACAAAAATGTCATGCTAATCCTTATGAAACTCAATGTAAGGGTAACATACATCAGCATGCGGTAGTGTTGATGTCTTACCTTGATCATGTCGTACACCAGGATGATTTCTGGCATAAATGTTGATAACACTCAATCTATCAATAAAGAACATCTTTAAGAAATCAAGGAATAGACCAAAGAGGAACAAAGACAAAACGACAAAAGGTAACTAAGACTAGACAGCCAGAAACTGATGGCTCTTACTGGTAGTTTTGGCCAAAAACCTACCTGTCTCCATATGGTTTTGTCCAGGATTTTCCCAGGGTAGTAGAGGGTCTGTATTCTTTTCTTGAAGCTGGCTTATCTAATATTTTTAACAAGGAAAGGAATTTAGGATAGACAAAGCAACTCATTGAAGACATGTTGACATGTGTGACATGTTGAAAATAGCTGACTACTGGCCTGATATAGCTGTTTTAAAAAATGTTGACGTTGCAGACAGTGAATGAGGATTGGTTATTGGCAACTGAATGACTAAAATTGAACTGTGGAGTAATAAGAATTTCTTCATATTCATTTCTTAAATACCTAAAAAATGCCTGTGTCTTTCAGCAAAGATCTTCAGCAGGAATTATTTAGGGTTTTAGGAATGAATATGAAAAAATTCTTATTACTCCACAGTTCATTTTGGTCATTCAATCGTCAATCACAATTGCCCAGTCAACCTTTTTTGAAATAGGTATATGATACAGAAATAGGAGAGAAATAATTACTGCAAGTATTCAGGAATAAACAAGACCATTACAAGATACCTTTAACAGATAAGCTGTGTGGTGCTGCATATGATTTACTCTCAGTGCTTGCATGCTGTACAATTCAGAAAGCAAAGAAACTTATAATCATGTTTAAAATAAACCTAGTGTCATGAAACTCTATACCAAATTGAAAAAACGTTGTCGGGTTCAAAAGGTTAAATCATAGAAGGTAAGACCAAAAGGGGTTATGGGTAAGCACTTTGTAAGGCCCATATTATATGCATAGAATATTGTTTATTGTTGCAACTCTCAATCATTGCTTCAAATTCTCAAAGAAAGCAATATTTGAGAATCATAGCAATGCTTAATGTATATTATGACCCTTATGAATTATTTACCCAGAATCCTCCTCGGTCTTACCTTCTATGATTTAATCTTTTGAACCCAACTACATTTTTTCAATCTGGTGTATCCTCAAGTAAAAAGCTAAAGCAGCAGACCATGTGACCTGGCAGAAGCCAGCTGGCACACGCTCAATCTGTGATTTACAAAAAATTCCTCTCCAAATTACCATTGCTTGCATCTACCCATCAACAGTCTCTAAGCGAACACGTTCAAAGTTTATGGCATTAAACTTCAAAGTTTACACCATTAAACTCTAAAGTTCCTTCCACCCTTTTGCTCAGTTCCACAATTTTTCCAAACAGTTGCTACCAGTATATACTGAAAAATATCAGCATGGAGTGGCATTCTCAAAAGATACACCGAATCTAGTCTGGAACTTGCTAATTGCATTTATTTAGAGAATTGTACTTCAGCGAGTGAATTTTGAAGTTTGACAGCTAAAACTTTGAAGATAGAGTGTGTGACAGATCATGTTTCTGTCACAACTGTTGTAACTTTGCTTTTATTAACCACATTTAAAGAAAGTTACTTACCTTCAAACTCTGTGACTTTGGACTTGACTGTGAGTCATGACTATATGCAGTTTCTACATCAGAACCATTGCTCTCGCTTGAAGCATCCATGGCAGATGAGATGCTTGAGTGTTCCGACAGTTGTTCCCCTCCATCAGTAGATGGTCCTCTCCATGCTTCTCTTAAGGTTGCTCCTAATGTGCGCCCAGAGGGTAGCTTCCATGTTAGTCCCTGTCTGGTGCTGTGGCCACGATAAACTGCTTGGATCTTTGTTGCTGCTGTGCTCATCCTCTCCTGATAAGGTTTTACAAGTAAATGCATTCAATTTAACAAAAGATGGGGATAATTGAATCATTTAAATATTTTTCAATATGATTCCAGAGACAGTTCTGATAGTACAACATACAACACATTAAAACTGGCTTACCATTTCCTCATTCAGCTCTGCTTGTTCATACAAATTATCTACACCTGAAAACAAAACAAAACAAAACAAAAAATGAATGGAATAACAAAAAGGAAATGAAAGCCATGTCATTCAAGAATATAGATATCAACAAATAAAATAAAATCTTAATACTCTCGTTTTTGGGCACCATAGCTAACAAGAAGCACAATCTAATAATGTTTTTCATTTTACCTGGTAACTGCCCTTTGAACACCTCAGTTTCCATCTTAGATACACCACTAGTGGAAGGACGTTGCTCTGTCTCTGCAGTGTTCATTAATGACATACCAAGTCTTTTAGCTTCTTGTTCTAGTCGCTGCTTAAGAGCAGCAGCGGTATTTCTGATGGCTGCTATCCTTTCAGATCTACTGGGACTTGATGATGATGTTGTAGTAGGTGCTTGTGGTTTATCTGGTTAAGAAAATTGAAATTATCATCATTGTAATCATCTTGAATATCAGCATCATTAGCATCAGAAGCATTGACATCAACAGCTAATTGTGTTGAATGACCTTCACAGTAAATTCAATAACTTAACCAGCTAATGTCAGACCAGTACCCTAGAAAAATTACAAAACTCCAACAGCAATGGCAACAGCAACAGCATTAATTACCTTGTGCCACCATTTTGTATTCTGTTGATTCTGATGGCTGAGAAACTGCTGCTTTCTCAGAATCTTTATATTCTTGAAATAAAGAAAAGACAATTCTTTAAATGAAATTCTATAAATAGATACTGAAATCTCATACTAGAAACATCTACAGTACAAAGGTTTAGAGAATTGTTGACATAATTCTCTTTTTCTTTTCATTGCTTATCTTAAACTTCTATCGAGGCCAAAGTCTGATCTTGACCAACAAAATGTGAGGCCAAGAAAGCAATTGTCAAAGGAAACTGTTTGTTTTACCTGAAGGAAATCCAGGATATAATGGCTCTCTTTTCTTTTCTGTTTTTTCTCTTACAGTACTTTCATCATGCACAGGAGTCAACGTCACATCTGCTTCATCCTCACTCTCTTCTTTATCAAGTGAGATATCGTAGTTTTTCTCCTGATCTTTGTCTGATAATTCCATTGACAACTCACTAGATGAATAAGAGTGGTAGGCCTTGTGGTCCTGTTGCTGTCTTTTGGTCCTGTTCATGTCAGAACTGGGCTCTTGGTGGATTGGTAGGCTTGTGAATGATGCTATGTCTACATTTTCTGGTAGAAATTTAGAATAAGCTTTATCTATATAACGACAATAATGATTATCATGACAATAATGGTGATAATGTAATTTAAACAATAATAGTGACCACAAAGATGACAATGTTGATAAGTGATTCAGGATAAATTGATGATGATGATGACGACGACGATGGAAGTGGTGGTAAGGATCAAATTGACATGATGATGACTTCATAAAATGGAAATTGAAAAACCATGGCAATAATGATAATGATAATGATGATATTCATGGCTAACCTTTATCAGATTCACTAGTCATAACATCTTCAACAGGATACTACAAAACAAAACAAAAAAAAACAATAGTAAGTTAAAGAAAAAAAGGTAAAATCACTTTTATTTAACATGTGTAGTTCCTTCAGCTATGAGGCTGGTATCAACACAACTCCATCAGTGTTCTGTATTTTAAGGTAAGGTTATTTTAAGTTAAGGCTACATGGATTAGAGAGAAGTGGAAACAAGTGTGTGAGGTCACTGGGATTGAACTACAGACCTCTCACTTAGCAGGCAGTGCACCAACCAACTTCACCACACTTGCTCCTTACAAACCACTAGCCTATTGTAGCTGTAAATGTATTATATATCATTTTACATCTAATTTCAATGCATACCAACCTCTGTGAAAGGATGAAAATGTGGATGTTGAAGAGAAGGATTGAGAGGATTGACTAATCCTGAGAACTTGGCTGAGTAAGTCTCTCCCATTCTGTTTTTATTCTTAGCCAGATTAGCTGCCAATGTTTTCTTCTGTTTATTATAAAGTTCCTGCAATACATTGATGTAGATGTTATTTTCTAGCTGTGAGACAGAGACCACATGCTGAGAGCCAGACAACATGAAATTTTCTCCTGATTTCTTGATTTTCGATGTTTGATTCAAGGTGATTTTATTCAGAAATGCAGTTCATGACCAAAAACAGTTTAAAAATTAATCACAGACTTAATTTACATAACAATGACATTATGAATAACCTAACTATACCTCTAATCTCTTCTTGCGCTCATCCTGTGCCTTACGCTGCATTTGTTTTTCCTCTTTCATCTTTTTCTTTCTTTCTGCAATCTGTTTCTCCATATATTTCTGCCATTCAAATACAAATTATTAAAATACATTTTTCCATAAAAGAGACAACTTGAGCATTGTAAACAAGAGGTTATACCATATGGTAAAATATGGAACACATACCTTTACTTTATCTGCATCATAATGTCTGACCTTTGCCTTGGGATACATTGTTTCTGTGGAAAAAGTACACACTAAATATCAGAGATACTGTACTGGAGGCTGGTGATTAAATGGTTGTGGCAGCTGACCATTTGGTTTGGCTACAATGCAGGCTATAGCTGCAGTTATACAATGTATTTACTTATGTTGTAATTATCAAACCATTGGTTTTCCACAAAAATAGTTGAAATGTTGTTAATACGTAACTGTAACCCAGTACCTTGTCTTGATTGGCTGGATGGTGCCTTTCTCTTTTTTCCTGGTGACATTTTGTGAGGTGGACCCTTTTTTGCCTTTGTTTTGGTTTCCTTTGCATTGTTGGACTGTCCTACATTGTCTCTTACAGTGTCTGGCTGATTCTCATCATCTTACAACAACAATATATATTTCATAGACTTATTCTTTATCTTTGACCATGCAAAAGTTGAATAATTCTATGTGTTCTGTGCTTACCTGACTTGTCGCTATCCATGTCAAGGTCAGACAAGATGTTCTTAGCTTCTTTGGATAATACTCTGCTGTTCTTCATGTCATTTAACTTTGCATCATGATCATGATCATCATTACCATCATCATCATCTAAGTCAAGAGTGTGCTGAGACAGTTCATCAACTGAGTTCAAATTTAAATTCAATTGATTTAATAACATGGAATATCCAATTAAAACAAATGCATGTATACGTGGAGTCACAGCCCTTATCATATACAGTCTTTTGAAAAAACGTTGTCACTAACTGGCTCTGCGACTACGCAACTAGCCTGAACTGGATTATGGGTAAAGATCACTAAGGCATTAAATTACAGGAGAAGCACAGGACATCTTTTACTGAAAATGAGTCGTAATGACTCTTGTTTTATTCAAGCTGTACTCTCCGTGATTATATTCTATAGCGCGAGCTAAAAAATTATTGCTTCAGTTATTTTTACCCATACTCCCGTTCAGGCTAGTCACGTATTTGTGGAGCCGGTCAGCAACAATGTATTTTCAAAAGACTGTAACTATGACCCACAATCACAGACAGCTTCTTTTCACTTCATCCATTGGTTTAGGCCAATAACTCTTTGACTGACAGAAGCTAAACATCCAGACATCTATTAGTTATGAGAAATCAAAGAAACTATTCTAATACCTTCTTTAATGTCATCTTCACTTTTCCTTTCATCTTCTTTCCTTCCTATCCCATTCAATTCAATCTTGACTTCCATATCTCTTTCTTGCAAGCTTGGTTTTTCAGTTTTTTCTTTTTTTTCATTCTTCCATTCCAAATTTTCCAGCTTACTGGAAGTGGTTATGGTATCCTGGCTGGCAATGGACTGTGGTCTGCTTGATGCTGTTGATTTTGGCCTTATATTTGAGGGCCCCAAAACCTTTCTCACTGTTTCCTGTCCAGATCTCCATGATGTTGTGGTGATGACATTGGTTGGCCTTCTTGGAGCTGTTATTCTTTGAATCGTTACACCACCTTCAAAAAAGTCAAAGCCTACAGCTGAACTACCAAACAATTAAGCATCAATTTAAGAGCACCGTACTGTTACAAGTAAATGCTGTAGCTGTAAAACAAAACAGTATGACACTGAAATCACCTTCATTTTATGAGAACAGCACAGCTAATGAACCTGTGATCCTCATTCCATTATTGAATTGGAAATTTTTAGATGTTGATTTATGAGGGGAAAGGAGAACTGGGAGAAAAAACCCTCAAAGGACAGGAGAGAACCAATGAGCAACTCCACTCTACTCTTGATTTCAAAACAGGGAAGTTGCAGATCCCTACCTAATAGTATTCCCCATACCTCTGTTTACTTTAGATCCAGTAACAGTAGATTGGTTCGGTTTATGAGGTCTTGTTGGTTTCTTATTGCCATTCCTGGATTGTCCCCTACTTTCTCTGTCTCTAGATACTTTGTATGGTACTGCTGCCTCTACTGGTTCACTAAATCCTAAAATTCACAAACAATAATTGGTTGCAAATACATAAATTTCAGAAACAGGCAATAGAGTAGTTTTCTTATGAGTCAAACTTTTGGTACTGTCTTACAGCATGTATAAAGTACATGTGCAGTGATTGTTTCTGTGTGAATCTCATCAAAAAGCCTAGTTAAAGATACAGTAAATTATGGTACATCTACAGTACAGTTACAAAATTGGCCTTGATTTTATATAGCTACTTAATCTACATTCAAAAGGAAAGATTCTTAGGATTCCCATACCTTTATATCTGGTAAGTGCAGGACCAGCAGCTACTTTTCTCTTTGATAAAGGCTTAGGACTGAATCCAACATCTTTGTTCTTAGATATATCTTCTTCTGAAGGTTTTGCTATGTAACCTTGAACATAGAAAAATGACATTTTGTCATAGAAGACAAACAAACTACTTTGTAACAAACTTTCAATCTAAAATACTAAGCAACATGGACGTCAAAAAGATACTATACAGTAGACTGGGATCACAACATAGATATTGCAGCTTACAGTATGTCTTAAGTACTACTGTTGACGCCACTGATATTGCAAAACATATGCATGCAATATCTGTGCTGTGTATCCAGTAACTCTTAATTTTGCTCTATTCCTTTTCCAAATTTCTTTGTGGATTACCACAGTTCAATGCTCTTTTCATGAACATAAGTATAAATGATACTTTCATGTTACTCACCATTTTCAAGGTATGTTGGTTTGGATAAAGCAGATGTATTTGGAGATGTTTTTTGTTTCTGTTGCTTGATTCTTTCTTTTAATCTCGCTAATGCTTCTGCATGAATAACATTGAAAGTCCATATCAATATTTTTTGGGGGGAGCACAAGAGAGTGGGAGTTAGGTTAGGGCTACTTTATTTCTCGATGTTAAAACAAATGAGCTGTTACCTGAGTTATTTGCAACAACAGGTTTGAGTCCTAATGATGACAGAGGTCTTACACCATCTAGTCTCTTCCGGTTCAAACTAGTTGACATCTCCAAAGAATCCTCAAAGTTTGAAGCAGCCAAATCACTCGATACTGGTCTGTCCTGTACTCTACTACTCTCTCTATTTCTTGAAAATCTTGGATGATCTCCTATTGAAGCATTCAATATATCTTCTGTATCATTGATATATGGAAGAGATGTAGTTTTGAGATCTCTTTCTCTGGTTGGAGGGGAGTGCTGTCTCACTGAGTGTTTACTGTTTTGTATTGGTGATGCATGGGAATTTTGTGATAAATCCATTTTGCGATATAAAGGAATATCTATAGAACTATGACTACTTGAAGAAAGAGAAGAATTCTGTCCATTTTGAGAATAATCTCTTCTATTTATAGTTGGACGCAATTCATATCTTGACACACGACCAAGCCTTTGGTTTTCAGAGAACACTTCCCTCATGACTGGTTCATGATGTTTTTCCTGATCTTCTGCAGTAGATACCAGGTCAAAACTAGCTTCCTGGATGCGAGCCTCTGCTGCTTGAAGCTGGAAAAAAGGAAAGAGAGAACTATAATTTTAAGTAAGAAACACATTAGAATTCTGCAGTAGTGAAAATAACAGGATACAAGGAGATGAGATACAAATGAGTCAATAAGCAATGTACTGACCCAATAGCCTCACTTGAATGATTCTTAAAACAAAAGATCTCATTGCAGACTCAACTGTAATAACATACACATAATTTATAAATCTCCTGCATTACTATACTGATCTGCAATTTCCTGCTGATGTCTTCACGAATATTCATTTGCAATGAACATTTTTACAGAACTAGCCATAAGTCTAGCAGAGGCAAGCACTTTGTATTTATATAATCTTTTACAAAAATAGCTTGAAATTATCTTCTGAATACTGCAAATCATAAAGAATAAAAAATCTTATGAAGATTGTTTTGAATTAACTTAAAGATGTTTAAAAATCTCAAATGAATTCTTTATTTTGGGGCGTCAAACCCCAAACGCAGCTGCCAAAACAAACTGAATATATGATATGTCTAGAATAACTTTATCACCCTAACACAATTCAAAAGAAAGGTGCTACAAAACACGAATTTTTTAATGACAAAAATCACACCCCCTGGAAAATTAAGAAAATTTGTTTTTAAATACTCTGTGAAATATTGCAACAAAATATAATTAGAAAACTGAAAATACAATAAATTAAAGAAAACAAATATTGGCTCAAATGAACCTGACAAATGAAAACATTACGTTGCATTTCCTGGTATTTTCGGTTCAAAAAATTTTGGAATTTTTACTTTAACTTGACCGCTTTAAAGCCAATAAACTAATCGATAGATCTGTTTATTTGCTAAAATACTCTACTTACAATTTCAGTTCTCAAGGTTTAAATTATTCTATTTTTGAGCTTTGACAGTTATTTTTCCCGACCTTTGGAAAGCGATACTGATATTACAGAAATATTTGGTTACGCGTTTCGAAAACGGAGCCATTAACGACTTACCGCGGTCCTAACTTCATCAACATTTTCCCAAGCAGCGGCCAGATCTAGAAGAAAATAATAACAACTAAATTACCCTTCAAAGTACAAACAAATATACTTTATGGATGAGTAATCCTCCACGTGTTTTTAACGTAATATCTTCCTGTTCAACTGTCTAGAAAAATAACACAATATGCGACGTTCCTTGACTCGGCTAAAACTGGAAAATCAAGAACTTAAAGTACCGTTTAATGAGGTTCTGTTCCTGGTTTCCCGTGTGAGAGAACCACGTTGAATTGGTACAGGATCAGCCACGCGGCGACCACGGAACAAACCAGTCGAAGTCATGACCTTTCAAGTTCGTCTTCCTCACAGGAACAAAAACGATCTTCAACGCATTTTTCCATTCAAATAAATCCAAATGTCACTCCAGTACCCTCCTTTCGAAGCTTGTACGGCAAAGAGTGTTGTAGTTGCCTTGGAGTATTGTTATTTTGGGGTGTTTATGTATTAGGTAACCGGGTGAAATCATAGATATTTTGAGTCATAGTTGATAGTCTGTTTACCGCCTCCGCACGCCCGCCATTTTTTTGTTTTCCTCCTGATGCACTCTGGGTAATCTCAGCGCGCTATGCATATTGGGTAAAAATATTAGCGTTGCATTATGGGAAGAATTCAAAATTTCATTATTCGGTGTAAAAAGGAGCAACCAAGGTTTTTTGAAACACTAAATGGTCGGGAGTTCCATATTTAAAAAATATAGCGGAAACTATCCTATCCGGCTGATTAAGCCAATATTTTGCCAATAACTTTGTCTTGAAACTTTGCATGGACATTAATTATGCAATGGCGGGACATTTGAAAACTGCAATAAAAAGAGGGGGTTACCATTCTCGTTTTTTACTGCCTTAGGGACCGGTCATTTATTAGAGAGGGGGAACTGGTGCAAATGGGGAGGGGGGCACCAATTTTTGTGCAAGGAAATAGGGGGCTATAGAAATTTATGCAAATATATTGTTATCAGACATTGTTGATGTACTGTACGAAGGGGGGAGGGTCAGAACAAATTGTGCATCACAAAAAGGGGGGTCAGGAAAAACCAAACATGGCACATCCACTTTTGCACCAGCCCCCCTCCCTCTAATAAATGACCGGTCCCTTACAACAAAAACTACATGATATATTTCCAAGTTTACTAATCTATCAAAGTCAGTAATTGAATGACTGTGTTCAATGTTGAATAATTAGTGAAACATGAACGTATGTGCGCCTCTACTAGCGTCTAGAAATCGCACGCGTCAACTAATGTCATCAAAATATCTGAAAATTTATAAACTTTCCTTGATATTCTGATATGATAATACGCAGTGCCCATTTTATTAAAAATCTTAAATAAAAAAACGGGGTCACACGTTTTTGACTTATTTTGGAAAAAAACATTGCGAAATGGTCGAAAACCCACACTTTTCCGAGGGAAGGGAAAGTGCTCAGCGCACAAATAGCTAGATAGCGCACGATAGACGCCATGATGGTTTTCGCATTGCAGATTATTCACGTGGTTGCTGAGGGGACAAACAGCTTCAAATCTGGAGATTTAATATGATTTTAAAGTTTTCTTGTAATTATGTATGTTAACATTTTGCGGATAAATGAAAAACTCGAATTTGGACTGGTTTAGGCACTAGTTTAGAAAATAAACGGCTTAAAATTGACCTCACTCTATTTTCCAAGCCAAGGGACAAATGTAACAGTTCCAAAACTACTGGCAGATATTTTTTAATAGTTTGAAACAATATTTGGTATAAAAATATAGTCTCTAGGACGAGCTAATCTTTTAAACATGGTCTTCCTTCCGAGTGATTGCCCCCTGGAAGACTGCATGGTTAATTTGCCATGATTACAATATGATCGAAAGCCATCATGGCGGCTATGAGGTAGTCCAGCGCAGTGTCACGCGCAATAGACCATGCGCAATGCAAAACGAGAGAATTACCTTAAGAAGTGGCAAGCGATTACAAAGGCCATATTATTTGTCAATTCTGTCTGTTAGTTCGATCAACCTGGGCATACCGCTATACTCAGACTGCCGGCCAAGGTTTACAAAACACTAAATGGCCGGCAGTTTCAGTTTTTTTGTTTTTCGGTTTTGAAAAAGAGCGGAATCGATGCTATAATACAAACCAAACTATCCTAGCCTGATTAGGAAGTGACAAGCGATTGCAAAGACCATATTATTTGTCAATTCTATCTGTTAGTTCAACCAGGGAGGGACGCAGAGGGTACTGCTCCTGTCAGAAGATATCCAGTACGAGAAAGAAAACCTCAAGATTCCAATGAACACTTAAGAGAACTGAACAGGACATTTACATAATGTATACTTACTGTTAGGCTATAGACGTCTTTCCTGATGGAGGGCAGTTGTTATGTCTTATAAATATTCATGTTTCGGAATTTATAAGACATAACACGTACGCACCCACTCCCTGACAAGAGCGATTTACAGTCGATTATGGCTTTATTATTATGTACTTTTGGTGTTCGAGTCCCGAACATAGATGGCGTCCCCCTCCTTATTCAAAAACATCATGGAGTGCACCCCTCCCTAAAAAAATTCCTTGATTCACCCCTGTATCGATACTATACTCATACTTTCTGCAGTTTCAGCTTTGTTTCTTTTGGTTTGGCTTTGTGTGTTTATTTGTTTGTTTGTTTTTAATAGCGGAATAACTGCTGTAAGCAAACGACTTCGGAGTTAGTTTGTTATATAGATACATATTTTTATATAAGAAATTAAAAGGTAAGAATTACCAAGTAGCTATCATTGGTCACCCATCCGAGTACTAACCCAGCCCAATAGACCTTGACTCACTGTCTTGAAAGTACACGCCGCCTTTAACCACTCGTCTATCGCTTTCAAAGAATTACGTCAACAATGCATGCAAAAACAATGCACCAGATAGACTAGGTTATTTTTCTCTTTCAAATCCATGTGAACCGTGGCTAGAGCAAGGGGTTGGTCACATATGGTCTGGGTGCCGGCCAGCCTCTCCCCTGATGCTTCGGCAAAGATTCTCTGACCCCTAAGATGACGGAACGGCACTTAATTGCCGGTCAAGCTCGGAAATCCATACTGTGCCTCAGCTTTCAAGGGAATGTCTCGGGGGTATGGTTAGTGTGTTCACAGTAATTTTTGAATTAATTAACATAATTAACGTGGGTTCGAGCCCCGAGAGCGTCACATTTTCATTTTTGTTTGTTTGTTTGCTTTTTTTTTTTTCTTATCCGTTTTTAATTTATAATTGTTTGTTTGTTTGTTTTTGTTCCTTCGTTGGTTTTCAGAATCTATAGCATTCCACGCACGTTGAGTGAATACATTGAGAATGAGAATAAATGAATCCAATCTACTAGATGTCTTAATCTTACAATCTTCTCTTTAACAATTTTCGTCCTATTATTTCAGTTAGCTTCAAGTTAGCTCAGTTGTGTACACCAAATTGAAAAAACGTTGTCGGGTTCAAAAGGTTAAATCATCGAAGGTAAGACCGAAAGGGGTTATGGGTAAGTACTTTATAAGGCCCATGATTATGTGCATAGCATATTGCTTGTTTATTATTGCAACGCTTGAACATTGCTTCGAATTCTTGAAGAAAGCAATATTCAAGAATTATAGCAATGCTCAACGCATATTATGGGCGTCATTAACTACTTTACCCAGAATCCTCTTCACCTTCGATAATTTAACCTTTTGAACCCGACAATGTTTTTTCAATTTGGTGTAGAGTCGGACCACCACTCAGGGTCTTCAACAAAACGGAGGTGGTGCTAACGTTGTAGTTAAATCTAAAAAACGGAGTCTTTCAGGTCCTCCCACCCCTAATTCCTTGGTCCTCGCTACGCCGATTTAAACTGTAGTACCAGTTGCCCATCCTTCCTATAACTGGGGGACATTAAAGCACCTGTTGAACTATGTATTATTGTTATAAGAGTACGAGATTGTCTCCTTGTTCAACAGCCTACCTCCAACTGGAAGCATAACCAGGGTTCGTACAGAATCCCCTGTGAGAATTTCCAAAACTTTTCCAAAACTTTCCAAAGACCTTTAACTCAAATTTCCAAAACCACACGAAGCACAAAAATAAAGCCGAATTCATGGATATGAAGCATTCAATATACATTTACAAATGCAAAACAATCAGCTACAAAAAATCCATGACTTTTCCATAGCCTAGCGGACCAAAAAAAATTAATTTTCCAAAACTTTCAAGGCGGCCCTGGATAAATGCATTATCAATTTCCAAAACTTTCCAAGACTTTCCAAAACCTGTACGAACCCTTCATAACGTAAGCTGCGCGGCTGCCAAAGGCGCCTTAATAAGCCCCGTAAAGTCGATTATCTACTAACAATGATTGTAAAGCGCATCGAGACTGGCGTGAAAAGGCGCTATATAAAGGGACTGGTCAGAAAGTAAAGGGAGGTTGAAATTCGATTTGAAGGAGCTCGTTTTTTCGTTGGCCCTGTATACAATGAGGTTAAAAAAGTGATGACCTTTCTCCCCCCATAATCACGATTATATTATCATCTTCTCGTGTTGAAAATCTCCTTCTCGTTTGCTGTGCTCACTCGTGAAAGATCTTTTCAACACTCGAAGATAAAATCCGTATCTCCGCCCGCCATTTAAGATCCTATATTTACTCTTTTTATCGACAAAATATATAGAACAAAACTAATAGATTCTTCGTAAAGATAAAGTATTTTAATTTCCGAGTAATTTACAACTTACACTGTCGATGTTAGTAAATCTAAAGCATGTGTAATAACAGCTAGGTCAAGTTTCTTCTTTCGACATACATCAATAAATATATTAACTAAATGTAACAAATATATTACGTTTATTACTATACTATTTTGAGAATTCGTTCCACGACGTTTTTGGACAATGATAATCTTTTAAGGTCCATACAAACTAAGGGTTTTGCTCCAGGGACAGCGGGCTCCCAGGTCGTTTTGCACAACTAGTACACAAGAGAGCAGGCTGCAGGAGCTTGCTGCATGGTGTGGTCATGCTCGCTGATATTTAACCAGTTTAACATCAGGGAGCGTGAGCCTGGGGCAAAATTCTGCTCCCGACACAACCTCTTTTACATGAAATCTTTGATATACACGAAAAAACAAAACAATCCTGGAGCCTGCACCCGAAGCAAAATCCTTAGTGTGTATAGGCCTTTACAAAGTCTGTTCGAGCTGATGGACACAGGAAGCCCAATCAAGGTGCTTGGTAGATATCGCCCGTTCGTGTATTTCGCGAGACATGATCCCCAAGTTGATTTCCTTCGTATAGGTTTTCTGAAATTAAAGTCAGTCCATTCAATATAATATATTTCACCTATTAGGACCCGTCCACACTATGCCGGATAAATTTGAAAACGGAACTCTTGCTATGAAAACCCAACAAATGTTTTCTGTCAAAACATGAAAACTGATAAAATGTTTTGCGTTTTGCGTCCACACTACAACGATCAGAGGCGGTAAAAACACTTGAATTCACCTTTGAACATGCGTATACTAATGATGAATTCGGCTTCCCGTCATATTTGAGCGTTGTTGTCTATACAAGAAGGAATTACAGCAGGAATTATCCTTATTATATCGTAAAATGTCGAACTGTGGTCGAAACAAGAAAATCTGATGAAAAAGCCCACAGTGAATAGTTTCGTGGTCTGATGATGAGGTTTAATTAGTGCTGAACGTAAGATTGACTAAAACGATTCAAAAGATCAAAATTATCATTTTGAATTAAGAAAATAACGACTGGGAATCCTACCAAAATAAAGTATCAAGAAATCCTAGAAAAATATTGGATTTATGTTCAAGGAAGACTTGGGGAAAGAAACCACGCGACGATCATGACACAAGCGCTTTCGAAAAGTTCCGTTTTCAAAATGTTCTCCGCCCACACTAATACGCTTAGTCGGCGTTTCCAAAGTTATCCGTTTTCGGTGGACAATTTTAGAGTAGATTTCATGAAGTGGGAGACGCTAAAATGGCTTGCACTTCTAGCTAATGAAATGCCACGCATACATCCTTCATAAAGATATTGCACATCAAAGTGGTTGGAATACAGCTTACTAAAACTGTACCATACTCTAACGTATCCGTAACTACACGTTGTGATTGGATGATTCACATGAAAACAATGGGAAGCCATTTTAGTATTACGGCATACCGTACCGTGTACGTGCTGTAAAACAGTACTGTACGTTTCCCACTCATACGAAAACCACCCTATCAGACGTTGTAGAACTGCGCGCCGGGAGAAGACTAAAGAAAAGATGCTGAGTGAGAAATGAACTAAGAAAAATTGGAAGGAGTAAAGGAGAAATTCTTACGTGCAGTGTAATCTTTTGTTGGTTGTACGGCCACTAAGATCCATCCAAATACCGCGCCCAAGACGCGCATAAGGTTGATAATCCTCCATGTGTCCAATAGCGAGGTAGTTTCTTCGTTCATCCTGTTAGAGGAAGCATCACTTGTGAATGAATGGACTTGAAGATTATTTTGGGCAGCTGTTTTTGGAAGGGAGAAGGAGGCGGGAATTTGGAGCCCTCTAGTCCTTGCTACACCTCAGGCTGCGAAACTGTTACGCTAAATTATAACAAGCCAGTAATTTCAATTTCACGAGTAGCCTTGCATAAAGGATCGGACACATGATGCGCCGTTGCCTGCGAAGAGGAAATCACACCCGTTTAACTGTTGCGCGTGATGTCGCAGAATTGGAAACAAGTTCTACTTTCACGGGGGGACACACGATTTCCCTGTTGCAAGCAACGTTGCAGACAACGTCGCATCGTGTGTCCGACTCTCAAGGCTCGTTCCAGCAATTTTGTCGCACGACTTGAGCGGTGATTTCAATGGCGAATTTATCGCGACCCAAATTGTGCGTCTTTGCAGTAAATTTCAAGCATGTTCGAATTAGTGGCGACTTGCGCGCGATCTGAAGCCGTAAAATCGCCATAAAATCGCGGCTCAAGTCGCGCGATAAATTGCTAGTGTAAACGGGCCTTTTAGTTGCATCGTGTGCCTAAACTGCTATAATTCCTGTGAACGTACCATAAGTTTTGAGGAGTTTTATACAAGCTTATTCTGTCATCAATATTGGCAACACTAATGGAAAATACCAATGCAAATAAATAAGCTGTTGAAAACAAATGGAATGAACAATTAATCTGTAGTTTTTGCTTTTCCCTGCTAGCAGAGTTACCCGTTTTTCTCATTCCCCAGGCCTAGAGAACACAGCATTCTATTTGCACGACATTTTTGCTTAGAGCGGGTTACAAAATACCCCAAAAATGAAGGTTTATTTGGACATGGGTGGCGTAGCGGTAAAACGTACGCCTCTCACCACTGTTGTCCAACGGGTCGGATCACTGGTTCGAGTCCTGTGGATGTCACATGTGAGTAGAGTTTGTTAGATGTGTTGTTCTCTCCCTTGCCACGAGGGGTTTTCTCCAGGTTCTCCGGTTTTCCTCCCTCCGTAAAAATCAACATGTGAGCTGAGAGTTGTATGCTTAAAACAGTCAATGTAGTGATAGTGTGTGTGAGTGATAGTGCCCCCAATTAGTGCAAAAGCGCTAGAACAACTAGGCACTTAAATGAAGATATTTATTTATCAATATATTTTAATTTCGAACACTTTACATGTAATAAGTGTTACAAAATTGGCAGATGACTACTGTGAGGGGGAACGGTAGGGAATGTTTTCCCTTTATTCCTGTATGATTAGTATACATACTTCTTATTCCCTTCCAACTTACTTACCACTGATGGAAAGTATCCTTGATGGCCTGTTAAGTAAGCCTTGAAAAAATCCTGACCTTGGGTTAGCCATGTCATATCTTGAAAACAGTACATAAACAATACAATCATATATAATACATACAGCTATTTCAAAAAGGTTGACAGGGCAATCAGTGATTGGCAATTGCATGACCAAAAGGAACTGTGGAACAATACGAATTTAGAAGTGAATATGAAGAAATTCTTATTGCTCTACAGTTCCTTTTGGTTGTTCAATTACCATTCACCGATCACCATTTGCCCAATCAACTTTTTTTTGTTAAATAGCTATGTACAAGTACATTGGAAGTGAAAGTTCAGTGCCAAAGAAAGAAGCATTCCTCTTTTTCCTAACAAACAAAAGATATTACATTGATTGTCTACCTCACCTGTCAAAAACAGAAACAGTGCAAAGAGCAAATAGCAGGTAATATATTGACTGGATAGGTTGAGACAGTTTGGAATAGTACTCCAAGAAAACCTTGTCACCACCTGCGTGATCACTCAAGGAATATACAAATATACACTGACACAGAGCAAAACCTTTAAACAAGAACAGAAAAATTACTATTAGTAAGGAATGCTTTTTGCTCTTAATGGGTTAATGGTGAGGTGGGTTCAGAGGAGTTATATGTACCATGAAGGGAGAATTCAAGTCCTCTTGTACAGCACCAGTCTTCAGGCAGTCACAAATAAAGGACAACTGACCGATTGACCCCAAGCCATCACGTGGTATAAAATGTAAAAAAGTTCGGACATTGTTGACTGCCGTACAAGTGTACTAGATGTTGAACAAATTATCGACTTGAATTATAAATTTGTCTCTCTAAATATAACCAAAATCTTGTTATTTAACCCTAATTCAAAATGCCCTTGCTGTTTTTAAGGAGAAAAACTTATCAAAACATGTTGAAAATTTTTTCAAAAGTTAGTGCATTCATACGGCCGTCAGACAACGTCCGAACATTTTCATGACCGTAACACAATGTAGCACAAATTACACCCCGTTATGGCTAGGGGTCAATTGGACAATTGGAAACAAGACAGGAAATACAATTTAGGAATTCTCTTGAAACAGAATCAATATATTAAGCCTGCTTAGGGATTGGTAAAAGTAAAATGTTTGGTGAGGAAAGTACACAGGTTGTGAAATATTTGACTGAATCTAAAAATGTTGCTAATCTTTTACCTGCTAATAATCCATGACAAAACAAGGAAAATGACCGGAAAGCTTTGTGAACAGACTGAAAAGAACAAAGAAATCCATGTCATATGCTCTAGAATGTTCTATTAAATTATTTTTGTTGGTTGGTTACATACAGCTGGGAAGTAATTACTCACTACTGCAAACTCAGCTGTAGTTCTCTCTTTTTCAATCTCCATTGGTGATGCAGTTCTTCTTTCTTCCTCAAGTTGATTGATCCTTGTTTTTCTTTCGCTTCTAAAGCCATGCCCATCTACAGATATACAAATATAAAATAAGGGGACTTTCATCCGTTACGGCATGGGGGATCAGCAAACTTGAGGGTGGGGGTTGTGCTATTATGAGAAGTTTTGTAGTGGGATTATACACGCTATGCATAAAGCCACCACTAATATGCATAAATCACTAAGCTCAATAAATTTTGAAAACATTTTGACTTCACATGAAGGAGCATCAGTGAAGTAGTAAATGTGTACAGTTTCAAAGAATAAATGGTAAATCCTTGCAGAGTTATAAGCATTTAAAATGTGCTAAAAACATCAAAATGAGGCTGGTTGGGCCTTAGCTGTGTTTTACATACAAATCCTTCTAAATTTAAATTGCTGAAACTTGTCAGGTATTTGTGCTAAGACCCTGAAATTTGATTTATTTACTAATGTTAGCATGCTCTTT
>WUAP02201661.1:0-21104 GCA_015163945.2 Stichodactyla helianthus | reverse complement strand
ATCTTGTTCTATAATAAGCTTTGTCAGAGAAACATCGACTCTCTCGTTGATTGCTGCCTGGATCTCTTTAAACAGTAATAAGTCCTCTGAATATTCTTCGATAGGCAGATCAGCATCATTTCTTGCTGGTTCATCGACCTGACTACATCCCACTGCACCTCACGTCACCCCACCCCACCCCACCCCACTCCACCTCACCTCACCCCACCCCACCTCACCTCACCTCCCCTCACCTTGCCCCACCCCACTGCACCTAATGGCACCTCACCCCCCACCCCACTTCACCTCATGGTACCACCCCCATCCCACCTTACCCCACTCCATGGCACTCCCACTGCACAGCTTCACACCCCACTACAACTCACTGCACCCCACTGTGCCCCACCACATCTCACAGCACTCAATCCTGCCACACCCAACCACTCCCTACTCTGCCCCACCCCACCCACTACACCCTACTACTCACCATAACACTGCACAACACTCCCACACCCTCTTTTTACTGAAGATGTTTTTGTGCACATAAATGATTTTTGGGGTATTCAATTAAAATTTCTCATTATGAGAATTTTTCCTTCATTTTCTTTTCAGTTATCTTGGTGATGGTAGATTTCACTTAGAAGCTGTAATGATTGCTAATCCTTCGATATCAGCCTTTAGGTAACAAACCCTTAATAAAATGCTAGAATCACAACATTCTAAAGGCTAGAGTAACTGTATAGAAATTGATATCATTTTTTGAATGTTTGCTCAGATATGATCCTTATGAAAAGGTGTTTAGTAAAGAGTATTATGACATAGATGCCATGCATCAAGCCAGAAGGGATGCTATTCACAAGGCAATGTCAGCTAAAAAATATGGTCTCATATTAGGTACACTTGGTCGCCAAGGGAACCCCAAAGTAATGGAGGTAAACAATGTTACATTATGCCATCCCAAGAAAATGAGTTAACAAAAGACATGGCCACCATTTTGCTTTATACATGTACCATGTAAGAAAACCAAAAAAGCCTCTTGCTACAGTGCGACTACTTCAGGCCACCTAGTGTTTTTTGTCCTGTCACAAACCAAGTCTTAAACAAAAGATTCTGATCAATAAAATAAGCCAATCAGATTTTGCTTTTCCCAAGACCTAAATAGAAATTTGGAATCCTGTTTCTATCTTGTTGTGAAAATGTGGGAACAGTAAAACTTGATTGGCTAATTTCATTGGTAACATCTAAATCTTTTGTTTAAGATAAATTCTATGTGGGCTTCGTTAAAGTATTCCCACAGCAGTGGTTGGCTTAGTCCTGTTTCTGATATCTCATTCTCTTCTCCTTCTCTTCCCTATATGTCCTGGTAATCTAAGGTTTTACAAATGTTTTTCCAGCATGTAGCAGGGCATTAAAAGAACAAAGATTTTATATTGTGCACTACAGTGATAGACACAAATTTATATTTTTCTCCTTTTTTTCTTCCAGAACCTTAGAAACCGAATAAAATCTGCAGGTTTAGAAGTTTTAACAGTTTTGTTGTCTGAAATATTTCCTGATAAACTCCAGCTCTTTGATGATGTTGATGTGTAAGTCAACTTTTAAAACTTGAGGTTTTGGAACGTGTGAAATGCAACTGCCAGGGTTTTTGAGTTTGAGTGATGAAATATTATAGTGAGCATTCATTTGCAAATTTTCTTTTAAAAATATTTTAGCATTGTCAAAATTTCCTGAAACAAAACATTTATTGAACAATTGAGGAGTTTTGCTTATTGGGAATACAGTACTAGTAAAGTTAACCAGCTAAGTTTTTGCCAGTGGACAAAAAATGGAAGTTTGAGCTGAGACTTTAACAGTGAGGATATCATGGATAATTTTTTGAGTCATTTAATTATCTACCCTTTTTTTCTCCAGATGGGTACAAGTGGCTTGCCCTCGTTTGTCTATTGACTGGGGTACAGCTTTCACCAAACCCCTTCTTTCACCATATGAGGTAAGGGTCACAGTAGACAAGATATAGTATCTAGCATCTACTGGGTGTTACTGGATGATTGACATGAAAATGATGGGTAGTTATGGAAAGTTAATGTTACAGCTTGTTGCACTTTATACATACTGTAAATAGGTATCTTATGTAATAGGTACTTGATATTCACTTGTCACTTATTCTGTCCTGTATTGATATTTGCAATATACACTACATTAAACCCACTATTGATTTTTATGGAGTATTTAGAGAATAACTCTGAAAGAGAAAGAACCAAAGATAAAATCAATTTAGTCTGCATGTAGTGTTCAAGACAAGGTTTGAAGCCATTGCCTGTCATGGAACCATACTTTCTTCTACACCACTCAAAGAAAAGAAACTTATGATGTTAAATATTCACTTGGCTCCAGAAAAGACACAAAGCAAGTGTCAGGCTTGGAAAACTAAGACTGGCATTGTCCAAGCATGTGCTCTCTAAGGACCATGAGATTTCATGGGTGGGAACCAGAATAGTGGAAAGTGAGAAATGCATGGTTAGAAGACAGAGATAGGCCTGGTGCATTGCAAAAAACAAAAATGCTCTGTGATGATCTATGCGACAGAGATTCTGGGAGGTGTCTATCACCAAGTTAACTTCCATTGCTACTGAAATAAATAGTGAACATCATCATGCTTATAGTGTACACTCATCATCAGTCTGTGCATAAGTTTGAATAACATATATGCACTGTTTTCTTGTATGGATGTTTGTAATTCTTATCCCTGAAGATGAGCTGCATTTAAAGGCTTGAAAACTCAGATTAATAAAGCATACGTAGATGAAACACAAGAAACATATTTGATATTTAATTTGTTTCAGGCTTCAGTTGCTCTCCAAGCCATAGAATGGCAGAAAGACTACCCAATGGATTTCTATTCCTACTCTAGTCTGGGATCCTGGACAGTGAATAATGAGGCAAACAGACCTGCTGTAAAGGCCAAAAGAAAAAATATAGTATTGACAGAAAAAACTCCTGCAGCTAAAGACTCAGACAGACTGAAAGATTCAGGAATTGAATCATTAGATAAAGACCAAGGGTGTGGATCAGGAAATGCGTGTTGTGGTAAATGTACAAAAGATGACAAAGAAACAACAAAGCACAGATGGTTAAGATAACTTTTGGTCTAAGAAACTGGATAAATGGAAGACTCAGTGATTGAACTGATATTACACCTATTTCAAAAAATTGTTATAGGCAAAAGCAACAAGCCAAGTCTGCAAGGAAGTAATTCAGTAATTAATCCTTATAAATATGGTCGTTTTAGTCTTTTTACAATGGCAGGCTTGCTATACTTTCCAAGATCAAATGTGTGTTGAAAAACTCAGCCAATATTCTGACAGTAAAAAAATAGGTGTAGGTAATTAAATAAGCTAGGCATGTGGACTAGGGTATGTCTGAGTGGAAAAACACCACACATTGAGCATGAAGAGAGCAAAAAAGGATAAAGAATGGGATAATCAAATGGGAGATCCAGCTATTGACCCATGCACTTATTTTTGGTCTTACCACTAATCATTTTTCTGGAGTGGAGAAGAGGAGGAGAAAACTTTAAAGCTAGTAGGAGTAATGAAATGTTATCCTATTCATACTCATTCTCCAAGAGGATGTGACAATACAACAAACAAGAATGCAGTATATAGACAACTGACAAATTTTATTCATTCACCAAATTTGAAATTAAATGCTTTTTTATATATAAATCTGATACAAAGGGCTTTGAAAGTGGTAAATTCAAGTCATAAAATTTGTAATTATATATTTAATTTAAAGCCATGTCTGTTCTCCGAGTTTAACTGATGCAATGAGAAAATGATTTCTTGGGGAAGGGGGAGCTGTGGAACAAGATATTCATGCAATACTGAGGTATATTGGAAGGAATACAACACGCCATCATAAAATAGAGCAATCTCATTGGTTCCTTGTACATTAAAGTTTCACTAATATCTGATGTCTATAAGATATATATTTATTATATAGATATCAATGAAATACCAGGAATTCTCCTGTTTCTAAAACTTTGTACACAGTGAAAATATCATTTTTATCCTTCACATGTGAAGATATGTTGCCATGACTACCCTTGTATCAACCAATCACAAATGGCCTTACAGTTAATTTCACATGACTTTGCCCATGCTGGTTGCGAAGTTCTTTGGGAAATTCCGAAGTACGTTACGAAGTTCGTAAGATAGTTGGCAATTAGCCAGTCTACTTGCGAACTTCAAAACAAAGTTCCCAACTTGTATGGCACGGACGTTCAGAACTTTGCCCTTTCACCAAATAATATGAAGTATAAAGAAAATATTTGATGCTTGTAAGAATATTTAATCAACTCAGATCAATAAAATAAGAATATTTTGTAGTTTAGTTCAATAAAAACGATATTTCTGAACGTCCGCGCCATACAAGTTGGGAACTTTGTCTTGAAGTTCGCAACCAGCATGGGCAAAGTTATGTGAAATTAACTGTAAAATTCTTCTCTGATCCTGGATATTTCATCGATATTTTATAAAATAAATAGAACATTACATGGCCGCTTGGAGATACGAATTTTATCTTCTCGTGTTGAATATTGCTCACTCGTGAGAGAGATCATCAACACTCAAAGATAAAATGCGTATCTCCGCGTGCCCATGTAATATCCTCTATAAAACAAATGCATTAAAATATATATCTAAAATTTAAAAAAAACATTTTATCTACCAGCGATGTTTTAATAACTTGCTCAAAATAATGAAATTTAGTATTATGCTTTCATTAATAAGAGGGAAGAGGTAAGGAGCGAGGACAAGTTCTTTCTCCCTGCCCCTTACTCAACTTCATCTGATTCACTTGCCTTGCTTATCAAGGATATCTAATATATTTTTTATTGACTAATTATTTCCTTGTTACTTCAGCTGTATTCTTAGATATGGAAAAAAACATTTGCAGTCGCAGCTCTTTTTAAAAGAAAATCTCAGCCAATCTTTTAGGGTTATCGTCTTTGTTCATAGTTTTCTATAGGTTTCTATTCATCCTACAGGACCCAATCTGTTGGGGAGCCTTAAGGACAAGCAAATGATGAGAAAGAAAAGCTCATTTTCCTTATCACTGAGTCAGAGGCTATACAAAGATATCAAAATATCTGTACATATTCAAAACATTTGTTATAAACTAGAAAACATTTTGCTTTTTAGTTATTTGCATTTTGAGCTAAAAGCAAATTTTACAGCCCCATCATGAGCACTTCAAATACTTAATGAAAGGTAATGCTTTGTCCATAATCAAACAGTATTCCTCTAAAAACACTCAAACAAGGACTTGGTTACATAGTACATTAAAACGCGAGGCTCAATTCAGATATTACTTGCCTTTTATGGCTACACGAAACTTTCTCGGTGTTCTTTTAAGCGTTCTACATAATATTTATAACTATCTTGATTATAATTAATATCATGATTTCTGGATTTCACAGTCATGCTATCTTATGAAGAAGCTTGTTCTTTTTCCAACTTGGCCCTTTCAGCTTTGTCGTGGAAATGCTGGTAAATACTGTGTACATATGTTATTAAACTCTTTGGTTCTGGAACCTTTGAACGCAGTACATCTTCCAACTCTAGAAGAGGGTCCATCCCCTCAGCACTATGAATGAAGGAAGGAGGGTTTTGGTGCTTCAGTTTGTGAATACATTTCCAAACACAGAAGTATATAACTCTGCATTTTGCACTTGCAAAAATTTGTTAGTCCTGGACCCCCTCCCCATGTGAATTTTTCTTTTGGCAGTTTTTTTTTTTTTTTTTTTTTTTGCAAAACGGGAATAAAGGTGTTATTCAAGATGTGTGTGTCGAGTCATTGGCGGATCCAGGATTTTACAAAGGGGGGTTCCGTTTCTTAAACTTCCCAACTGTGTATAGCCTATTGTCTAGTCTTTGTTTGACGATATTTCTATTATCTAAAAAAAACAAACCCTCAAGGGGGGTTCCATGGAACCCTTGGAACCCCCTCTGGATCCGCCACTGCGAGTATACTTTGTGACAACCTTACAATTTTAAATATAATGGCAACAATAACAGGATCCTTATAGAGTGCATTTCACATGTGCATCTCCTTGAGAATAAGATTCTTTGTTTAAGGCTCATCCATATTAACGTATCTTCTCAAGCGCTACCGAGAAACAGAGATAAAAACCCAAGGGAATGCTGTGATCTGAAATGGGAAATTATTACGTCCAAGCCAAGGAGGTCTGTTGGGAAATGCCTATCACTAAGAAATGATACAGAAAGTGTGCTGTTGCAGAAATGTATTTTACTGTGATCGTAACTGCATTGTGATTGGATGATTCACGCACACAAACAATGAGAAGCCCTGTCGAATTTATCACATATCAAACTGTGTGTGCAGGTGGTCCCACCAACTTGCCCATTGCCTCTCCCACCTCCCAACATCCTAATTGAATGTTTTTGCAATCACTTACTAAGCTGCATCAAAAGCAAGAGTCCAATTTCTCTTTCTGTCATTTGGGTCTAACGTTTCCCAAGGAATAAGTTCTGGTGAAAAGTTATGGAAGAGAGCGCACATAGCCATGCCATCAGCCCAGCTGGTTGTGTAGTTCTGTATATCGACTCCCTGTGCAACAAAGTCAGATCCATGACTTTATTTACCATAAGAATAACGATATAAAAGGGTCGAATAAAACGATGCAACGTCTCAAAAGTAGAACTCGTTTCTACTTCTGCGACGTCGCCACGCGCAACAGTTGCACGAGTGGATACATTGTGATTACCCCGTTGCAAACAACGTCGCATCGTAGTGTGTATGAGCATTAACAGCCTCCAATGCTATAATATGCAGCAGGCCAAATAAGTCCCTACTTTCTGATAGTTCAAAAACGTTACTTTGGTAGATCCATTACTCTCTGACGGGCTTTTACTACTGGAATTATGCTACGGTATTTACATTGGGGTACTGACCTCGTAGCCTCGAGTCTTTCTTCTGCACCATTCTAGTAGAGCATTAACAGCTGTATTTGGTGACTGGAAAGATTTCTTTACTCCACCAGCCCTTTAAAAGAATATCAATCTGTTAGTTCACACCACCCTGGTTACTTTAGATCCGAGACTTTTATTGCTTCGTTGCTTTCCGAGTTAACTCTAAAAAATTACCGAAAATTGTATCACCTGAATGCCAAGATATGAGTGAAATTCAAATGTTTTTCTAAGATTTTTTTTTGTAGTCCGAGCACAGAGACGGATGCAGGATTTTGGCTAGGGGGTTCGAACCGCCGATATCAATTAAAGAAATGACCGTAGATTTTTGACGGGCTAACTGTGGAAAAGTAAAAAGACGCTTCCAGCTTGACCGAAACGATCAAGATGGCCGACGACTAGAAACTTTATTTTGAACAATCTCTTCAACTTTCGAAAGATTTTAAAAACGTTTTGGCCGTGACAGGAAAACACCCGAATCAGAAGTACGAACCCCCCCTAGATCCGCCCCTGCCAGCGAATGAATAGATCATATGCTTCATGGCAACTCTCCAAATGTATAGGGCTTTCAAGTATGACGTCACTCGCGTGAAAAAGCGACTCCAAAAAGCAGTTGTATGAAGATTTTTCTGATTTATCCTTTATAGCAGGAATGACTGAATTGTTGTGCAGCCAGTTCTGTTTGTTGAAGGTGGACGAAGAATTGCTCATAAACGTTAGGGTTTTTAGCCGACTTTTTTTTTTAACAACTGGACCCGGGAATACCTCAACTCTTATTCGGTGGTTTTGCACAACTCTTTTTCTAATTTTAGCGAAAATCGAATTATCTAAAAAATGCTGTGATACTAGACAAGAAACTTACGGTTTGGGGTTTTCCGCTTGCAGCTTCTCTTTGAAGGCGTTTCGTTGGTCCTTAACATTCTTGAAGGCCGCTGCTTTGGCAGACATTCTTTCCTTCTTCTTCCTGGCTAATTCTGCTTCAATGTTTCTTGCTCCTGTGCAGAAATAACAGCGTACTTTTATCTATGCTAGCTAACTGACAACTGTGCGGCGTCTTAGCTCGTATTTCAGTTGCTTTCCGATTAAATATGTCGAAGTTAGAAAAATGCATGAAATCATCAACTCAGACCTCGACTTGAAAGCATTGTTTCGAGGTAGTTTGAGCGGTACGCGGAATATGCGAAAAAACGGTATTCAAATAAAAACTCGTGATACTGTTTTCCAAACCACACGTTTCGAAACCAAACGCTTCGAAGCTGAAAGATTTTCGAAATCAATCGAGAGAATTGAGGATGTTTCAATAAATGGCCTTTGTTTTCCTAGCACTGAAGCCTATCAGTAGTGGTGAATATTATCTTACCAGCTCTGCCCATACCGCCGCCTGACTTGGTCTCTCGTGTTGTCGTGGTCTTGGTAGTGGTGATGGATCCGCCTGGACCATGTTTATCGGTTGTTTTCGTTGTAGTGGTTTTGGTCCCTGTTGGAAAAACAAATCCAGTAATGAAACACTTCTTTCCCTTGCGATTCTGAGTAAGACGATCATTCGGCTTTCGAAACACACTTAACCGCATACACAATAAAAAACAGTGAGTCTAGGTAAGTTTATTATCAATAGACCGATTTAGCTTTGGCGTAATGTTTTCCATTTCAGACCACGTGTCATTCCCTTGAGAATACTTTTCTTTGTTTGAAACTCATCAATATTAATTTATCTTCTCAAGCGTTACTATGAAACAATGAAACAATACCCAAGGGAATGACACGTGGTCTGAAACGGGAAAACATTTACGCCCAAGCTAAATCGGTCTATAAAATAGCAGGTAAGGTAATCTTATGCAATTTGGACCGACTGTGAAAATTTACGGTACGGTACGGACATCCCGTGATGGTTCAGGCATGTCGTAGATAAAATTTTCACAAGCGGAGTGGGGGGTGGGGGATCCGATTCTTTTAAATCTAAACCCTACATAAGTTCTTAAAACTTGAGATGCTCGACATGCTTTGACAACAATTCGAGAAAACTTGTCCAAAAGCGCTACGGTGAATTTTTATTTGTACTGGTGGTTGAGAAATCTTTGTTATTCAAGATCACGAATTCGAAGTGAGTTTCGGATCCTTGAATCTCCCCTTCTCCCTCCAATCTATGTGCTGATTAAACCGTATAGTAACCTCGCGTGATGTGATATATTTTAACGGAATTTGTTGATTTCGTACCGTGATCGTAACGGTTAAATTTTGAAGAACGAACAAACAACTTTCATTCTGTGATAGTTTTAATTAGTGTGATTTTTTTTTTTTCGGGTGAGTGTGAACCGACATGACATTGATAGCAGTACATGCCTCTAGTCCTACGTACTTTACCGCAACGAACGCATTATGATTGGAGGATTCACACGAAAACAATGGGAAACCATTTCAGTGTTACGGTATATCTTGCCGTGCACGTGCTGTTGAGTCCGGCAGTACCACACGTTTCCCACCCATACGAAAACCGTTCTAACAGATGGAAGAGTTTGACTGTATGACGTTACGGATTGCGGCACCGTCACGGTACAAAATTGACGACTCCGTTGAGCCAATCACAACGCGCGATAACAATGTTCATCCAATGAAAATGCTTTCACATGACACCATCACGGTCACGGCACGGTTTATGGCTGTAATTGTGCCTCGCCGCGACCGTGACGTTTTCTAAAGTTTTTTCGTGCCTTGCCGTGCCTTGACCGTGTCACGAGTGTGTTCACAGTTATACGAAAACTACTCTATTGTCTAAAGTATCGAGAAAGTAGCGTGTATTTCTGTTAAAAATAATCCATATTTACCTCCATCAACACTAGTAGTCTTTTCCTCTATAACGGTAGTGGTACCACTAGCCTCCTTTGCTTTTTTCTGCTGCTCGAGTTGTTGACGCAAAAGACTCAGTTGATTTTTGTCTTGAATGTTAATCTGTGGTCCTTCGACCCTGATAAAGAAAAGACGAATTAATATTCAAAAGCGCGATAAAACATTATGAAAAAGATTCACTCTTCACTTATAATATTGTAATTAGTTTCGTGGGGAAATGACGGAGGGTAACGGGCGTGTTTCGTATGGATATCGTTTTTTTACAATCATTTCAACGACGAACAACAGATTATCAGTAATATAAGTGGGAAACGTACAGCACCAAGCCTGGCTGTATTCAAGGGTTCTGATTGGATGAAATAAATCGATCGTCTTTTTGATTGGTCCATTACGAAAACCATTTCACAGTCAAGGTGCTTACAAAATCTGCCAGATTCCAAAATGCCTTTAAATTTGTACCCAGTTCGCGTGAATTTATTATCGTGAATGCAGTATACAAAAAACATAATTTACAAATAAAAACACTATCAAACAACACTAGCTAACATACAATGCAAAATTACAGTGCTTTACTATACAATTACAACTACTTATTACAGAAAAAAACGATCAAACTTTACATTTCATTCTGACTATTTCTTAACTTATTTACAAACATTACAAACTGATAAAGACCATTCACTGTAGTAGACATCACTCAAGGACCTAAAGCCTTCTCAAAGGCCATACAACATTAAACAACACGACCCAATATAAACATGGCTGCCACTATACTATTTATTTCGGTTCTAAAGAGAATGAACAACTTCCTTCGAAAGAAGATTGTTATTAAAGTGTGAAAGATTGAAAATTAGACGATAAATACAAAGGAATTTCTAGCTGTCATTTGATAAAAACACTCCAAGAAAGGTTAGCAAACATGACTGCAGTTAATTTTCATTTTCATGTTGTAAAAAAAAAAAAAGTACTCGCTTTAAAACTAGAAATATCACCAACAAATCGTTTTTTTCAACTGTATTGTGAATTGTAGCAGTGTTGCAGCCATATTTGTATTCGGTCACTGAATCCCGTGAAACTTCAAGACATTGAGCGAATCTACGTTTCAACAGAGAGATATAAAATACAAACTACATTTGTACAAAATCATAATACAAAAAGTTTTACAAGAGCCACAACATGGTATGAAACCTAAGCGCACATGTGGACGACGTGGACGAAGATATGGGGTTAGTTCTAATGCAGTTATATACAACTATGTTTCCTGCGAAAGATTTGCCAGTGATTATGTAGACATATATATATATATATATATATATATGTTATGAGGACGATAAAGGCGATAGCGAGCGTTGATGAGGATAGACAGTAATGTACCATGTCAAGAAAGAATTTTCGTTCAACATTGACTATAAAAACGTCTGTAATGAATAGCTGTACACAAGGATCGTAAGAGTTGAGTTTGATCGTCTAGTATAGCTAGTAGCCTGCATAGCTGGCGCAGAAGGAAAAGGGAAGCTCCCTCTTCCTCCCGCTTTCCCCGCCCAAGTCCCCTAGGCGCCAGCTACGCAGGCTATCCAGCTATGCGAGTGGTTTGGTCTTAAAACTGACTCCGACTAAGTCAATGTTAGTATTGTTGTTGACTGAAGTTTCGACAACCTTAGCGAAAGTCATCTTTAGAGTCACGTGAGAGGTAGTATTTATATGATAAAGGTGCATCCTGGTCTAGCTTCTGGTACGAGCATCTTCTATTCAGCATACCTTATATGGTATTGACTGCACCGAGGCTAGACCATAATGCATCTGGCCTGCTCGAATGCTTGAAAAAGTTTCCAGGAATTTGTCAGGGGAAATTTTGTTGAACACGAAAGAATTGTGCCTCTGGATTGAGTATTATTGGATTATTTATGATGAAAATTATTTTAAAATGTTTTATGTGGATATACGTAAATTATATAACTGTATTTATTCTCTTATGTGTAGGAATATTATATATGTTTATTGAGTTAAAAATGTTTAATGATTGTTCATGCGAGTTGGTTTATTGAACTAGTGAAGTGGCTCAGTTTACAAAAAGAAAACCTTAAAATCTTCACTAAAAAAGTCTTTATAAAATTAGACTTCTCTTGATGTTTTAGGTTTATATTATACATTTTAGTTTTACACATATCTGTCGTATTCTGTGTTCATCCTATACGGGCGGGAACCCTGTGCACAGTACATCAGAATAGTCGTCTAGGGTTGTTACGACATCGAACACAGTGCTACAGTGCAGTGAAAGTGCAAGAAGGTAAGTCAAACAGTACTCCATCCACGGCTCGCTATACGGGCTACAGAGGTAAGAATTCAAATTAGAATCGCATATTAAAAAAACCGATTAAAGAAAAGAATCAAGTCGTGCATTCCCAGTTATAGTGCACACTAAATTACATCTCAGCTATTGCGATTTATTATTACTTGCAAAAGCTGACTGCTATAGTTTCTTAGTTTGCCTTGCAAAGCTACCTTGATTTCAGTGGATACTCGCTCTCGCTCCAGAAGTTTGCTTTGGCTTTATTTTTCTGAGTGATCGCCGAAGCCCCGAAACGCTGTCGCACGTTCGGCGCTCACTCGTCGGAAGAACAAAACTACTCTATAACCCATAGAAAAGTTCCAGTTACCAAATACCAGAGCGAGAATGAACAGCTTCAGAGATCAAGGGTTCTAACTGAGCTTTAACAGAGCGATTATCAGATTAACCCATCACCATTGCTTTAAATTGATCTTCTGTCCACAAATTAAGCACCAAACATTGACTAAGATAATAATAAAAACAGCCATAGATGACATTGATAGGTTAATCCACAACAAAAATACGATATCCTATTTACACAAAATGTATGTAAGGCCGCCTAATTACGTGTCAGAATACGGATTTGAATACAAAAAAGAAAAGCGCTGCCGTTAGCGCAGAATTTCCTCATATTTTATTAACATCTTCATTGAGGACGAATTTGGCATCATTAAAAGTAGTATACCCTCGATGTTTTGGCTCCCTAAAATATGAGCTGCGCCACTTGCTGTAATTTGTGGTGGTGATTAGTGATAACGAATAACGAATAACAAATTCATTTTGCAAGCTCAATGTCCAAAATTTCTAGCAAATTGTAGGGAATATTCCCGCTCCTAGTCAGGAACATAACCAATCGCATCCCCTGAGCCTGCGTTTGTCAAGGCCAGCACCGAGAAAGTAACTCTGACCAAGATAAACGCAGGCTCTGGTGACGAGGAAAATCACCGGCCCTCTCCTTCTGACGCATGCGCCTCGCCATCCAAATGTCACCAAAGTTAACCCGACTTTAACGTACACCCAAGGTATACTGTACAACTATAAAATCTCATTCAAAAACGGAAAATAATCATTGTACTCACCATTTGATGTTTCCTGATGAGACTTTACGAGTTCGTCGTGGTGAAATTGGGGCGGCAATAGAAGGAGCTGAAAGTTTTCGAGGGAGTTTCTCCACTTCAATCTCCTTCACATCCACATCTTTCAAAATCTCATCGATTTGATTATCCGGGATATCTGGCGGTAAATCGCCTACGTCGTCGTTGCCTAGCGACGCCTTCCTGGAGCTGATGAACTGGGGTTTTTGAAGTTGTTTTGATGACCACTCTGGTTTGTTTCTTTCGAGTCTAGATGACGATCTTGCACCAGGCTTGAGGTCTGCAGGCGTGTGCTGTCGTTTGACTTCCTTCTTTCGCTGAGACATGAGCACCTGGAAGTTCTCATCTTCGGCGCCAACAATTTTAGGAGGTTCGTAATTGTAAGACTGAGCAACAGGCTTGTTTGCCATGCCTCTTTGTTTCAGGTAATCAGTATCTTTAGGTTCTGCTGGTTTGCTTATAAGATTAAATAAATCCGTACTGGAAATTCTTCGCTTTACTTCGGTCGGTTCCTTATCAGGGGCGGCATCGGTGTCGTCCTTTTTAGGTCTATCTTTTAATGAAGGGCCATATCTTTCCGATCCAGACCCTCGCCTTGTCAAAGGAACCGTGCCAGGAACAGACTTTAGACCTTTACGAAGATCAACGTTAGGCTGTGTATCCTTCTTGGCCAGTGATGAGATTTTGCCTGCAACAGTCAGATTCATTCGTGGGTTGATTCCCGTTTTCTTCAGCTGTGATCTGAAATCTGTTTTATTTGTCTTAAATCCGGGATCTAACCCCTCGATTCTGTGAGCAGGAGCAGCAGCGGTACTCGACTTGTCCTTTGCGCATGACTCACTGGAGGGAACGTTCTCCATATCAGAAGTACTTGACGTCGCGCTGCGAGACGAAATCGATGACTCGTCGTCAGAATCGATTTCTTTTTGGTCCTTCTTGATAGTATCTATATCATCTATCGGCTCGTCAAGTTTTTGAAGTAAAGTATCACTAGCAAGTTTTTCGATTGTATAGTCTTCCTCATGATGCTCGGGTTCGCTTTTCTCGTAGGAAGACATGCAGTCTTCTTTTTCATGTTTTGTCTCGCCATTTTGTTTACTCTGCCATCTGCTTTTTTCGTCTGTTTTCTCGGTGCGCGAGCTTTCGATGTCCTTGAATTTCTTTGTCACAGGACCCTCTCGTCCCGCCTTATTTGTTCGGTCACCAAATTTCGACGGTCGCTCTAAAACACTCGATTTATTTTCTCTGTTTTTTCCCTGTCGAAGGCTTGACTGGGCTTCGGAGTTTTTGTCCGCGTCAAATACCTTCCCTTTAAGATGGCCGACAGTACCTAATGTATGTCTAGATTTAACCCCTATGAGAGACAACACACTCATTTAGTTAGGACTAGGCACGCGTGATCACTACTAACCTCTGCGATTCCTTAGGGGACGGAGCACTTCTGGATGATGCACTTGATTTGGATGCGCTCGTTTCTTTCACACCTGCCCTTTGTTTAGCTAAGTACAGATTGGTAATAAATTACATTTTTACACTCGATGCCTTGGCTAAGTGTTGCAACATCATTGCCAACTGTTTCTCACCAGGAAGAATCGAGGGACCCCTCCCTGGTTTAAAGGTTAGTCTAATGACCAAATGGTCGCCTTGCGCAATAAGCTTCGAATATCTAGTTCATTTGGGCAACTGTATGACATGCAGAGAACATGGCAGACATTCTAAGTGGCAATCGACCAGTGCCTCGTAATCAATTCAGTCCAGCTCAATTGAGATTTTGCTTTGCGAAGCTTACATTATAAAAACATGACACAGTCATTAATTGCGCACACACAGACAATATGTTTGTCCACATTGTCGAAAACTAAATCGGGATGTGAATAGCAAATTAAGGTTGCCCCGGGTTACAAACAGACGAATATTTATGTGCGCAACATTTAAATCGACTCCTTTGAATGACGTCATGCGTACCGTTTTGAGTTTCACGTATTACGTATGTTTCTTTCAACAAGCCGAGTGATTTGCGCGCGTCTTTCATCACATGCGGGAGACATAACTAGCCAGGAAGTCCCATTTTTTCCCAAAAATTTCCCTTTTACCCCAAAAAAATTCCATTTAGATTTTAACTTCAAGGAAATTGGCAGCTAGATTGCAATGAAATCGTTGCACAAACGTGAATAACTTTCATAGAGAAAAATGCATGTTTAATCAGAAAACGCGCTCGAGATGAAGCAAACGCTTCTTTTAACTATTACCCGAGGTAATTGGGTACCTCTTTCCTCTACCGGCCTACTAGCTTTTTTATGCAAATCATTCCAAAAAACCTCAAAAGATTACTTAAAGCATTTGCCAGATTCTCAACCTCTACCCCCCCCCCCCTGTAATCGTGCCTATCCTCTCTCCTTTCCTTTCTCCTCTAACTACAAATAAATGGAATTCATTTTTAAGACAGTGTTTGCAAATTTTTTAAACTTACTAACCTTTGTTGACCTTTACCTTCCTGATTTGAGTTCGCAGATGTTTTCGTATTTCAAAGAACTTTATAGGCAAATCATTGAGCTGTGAATACCAAACATGTCAAAGAATGAAATCAAGAAATACCTTATGGATATAGATCTATACAGTGGAGCTTTTTTGACCCCCTCCCCTCCCCTCCCCTTCCCTTGCTGTAGTCTTTCATCTTCAGCACTTACTGTAGCCTCTAGAAAATCCAAGTCATCAATTTCTCCAATATCCTGTTCTGTTAAGTCTTCAGGGTTTTTCCTTGCATAGAAGGGAACATCACCAGCATCATCTACCTGTTCCTCTTCTGGTTCTTCTTCTGCTTCTGGTTCTTGCTCAACCACTGGTTCAGGCTCAGGTTCTGGCTCTGGTTCTGGATCCAGCTCAGGTTCTGGTTCCAGTTCTGGTTCTGGTTCTTTCTCTTCATTTATTACAACATTTTCTTCCCTCCTAACCACATCTCCATTTTCAATTATTTCTGTTTTTGTTGTATGTTTTTGGGTTACAGTGCCACCATCACTGGTAGTTGTGGTGATTTCTTCTGTTCGTTGTTCTCGTCGTCTTCTCCCTCCCCGACTCGAGGGTTCAGCTTCTAAAGCATCTAACTTTTTCTGTCTCAACTGTCGAAGCTTTTGCCGAATTTCCCTTCTTTCCTCAAAATCTTTGGAAGCTTCAAGCTAAACATGAAAAAAAGAACATTTGTAATATATCATCTATTTCATCTATTTTTACTTTAGCATTTTTATAATTTTAGTTTTTGCAAAATATTTAGTAAACTTAATTCAAAATTCTTTCAGATGGATTCCTATTTTTTACTTTTCCAGTAGGGACAATGCTATCATATAAAATGAACATCAAGTTTTCACTGAGTCAGTCTCAAGATTTTCCCCCAGGTGAAAAAAGAATATGTTATGTACAGGTTCTATGATAAAAATGGTAACCACACATCCTGTATTCCTATTAACTATGTGTACAGTTTATATATGGGTTTGTTTACATCTTTAGGTTTATTTATATTACAATGTAACTGTCAGCCATCAATTTTATCAAACTCTGAAAAAACCTATGGACTGATCTAAGTCAGGTCATGATTAAATCTATCTTGTCTGTTAATGTGAGAAAAGAATGAAGACCTACAATTAATAGCTTCAACCCTTCAGTTACACAAAATCAAGTCACACCCCTTTTCTAAAAATGCTTACATCTGGCATCAATCTATAAATACATTATTGTCAAATTATTTCTCCATCTATCAACTCTAGACCAAGATGAAACAATATGTAGATGTTAGAGTCATAAATTATGACAGCTGGAAAAGCTAACCTAGTGATCTTTATGAGCACAAGAGGTTTTAGTATTGATAACTGGCATCTGGAGGTCATAGAATGTCCTAGAAAATTTTTCCTTAACTTTCATATTCCATTTATGGCAAAAAATTGCTAAGCATATAGTAAAACATCTACCTCTTATTTACCTCTTTTTCCTTTTTTTTTAGAAATCTACCTTTGACCTTCCTTTTTTTTAATAAAAACTATTAATTTTGTAAACCTTCCCTCCCCCAACATTTTAATAAAACATGGCATTAAATGTAGATGTCAAAATTCTTAAACTTTGTATAGTTTAAAATTGTCAATATCTGTAAAATTCAGTGCAGGAATTCATATCTGCTATCATACCAGATGCTTGATTGTCACATATAGACTTCCTTTTTATGCAAATTGTTGCCAATTATAAACAGATAATGTTACAATTGAGGGCTAGCTGAGTCATGTAGTTGGGCAACAGCAAGCTTAATTTCTGTAACCACATTGTTTCTGTCCTTGTAATTATGTGTTTACATGCTTGTTTTATAAAAAAACATTTGTTGAATTTTTTATGTATATTTTAAGGGCAGGGCAATATTTCCTAAGTAATCAATATATTGAGCCAGTATAATCAAGTTATTATCAAGTTTTAGTAGGTGTTGGTGAATCTTTGTTTTAATTGAGCGTCAAGATAAATATATTTTGTGAATATCAAGAATCAATCAATTTATAGAATAACAGAATTTGTTGAAGTTGGGTTCTCTATATTAGAAGATGCTGTCCATCAAACCAACTCATGTCGAACAGATTGAACTTAAAAAACACGTACCAAGGTAACACAAGATTTATAATAAGCCCTCAATCTGTTCTCTCTTCTCGCATTAATAAAGTCGTTCCAAAACAATCCACTCACAAAAAATATTCACAGTATCATCAAGAAACAACCATATCCTTTCAAAATCCATAAACATTGCATTTTAAGGTCAATAAATTTTGAGATTATGTGTGCAGAGGCTTCCATTACCGACTTCCAAGATGTTTCGTACAAAAAAAGTCAGCCAGTAAAGGAAATGTAGCCAGCATATAATATTGTGCATGATAAAATAAGCTCAAACAATAGAGGATCCCTTAGGATTTTGATCGTTCGATATTATTAACTCTACAGGATGTATTGTATGCAATAAAGAGATTTTTCCTTTGAGATCTGGGAAGTTAATACCCTCCAAGAAAAGAGTTGTGTACAATCGACCTTGATATTCGTGGGATTATTTGGCTAATCTGAAAATTCAACAAAAATTTAACTGAATTCCTAAATAAGGTACAGCTGTTAACTGGGGAGCCTTCAAAGCTATTTGTAGTATTCCTAGCAGCTAGATATTTCATTAACACTAAGAATACCAGGTAAAACGTTTTGTCTGTTCTCGCCTTCTATTCCATTGAAAGCAAATCATCAGGCACGAGAGGCGTAGAAATTCCAAATTAGAAGCAGTTCTCGACATCGGAAAATAACGAAGATTGTTAATCAATGCTGGGAAGGAGTGCGGAATTTTTTTAATAACGCAGTGGGGACACGCGTACTACAAAAGCCTCCAAATAACACGGTTTATAAACACAGGACAGACACTACACATAGTAAAGCACACTATGCTTGGATCTCTACAAGAATTATTCCACAGAATAACAATTGCATTAATTAATGATGAGCTGTAACTACCATGTGGTGCTATCTTCTCAAACTTTTTTGTAATTTTATATCTCGCTTTGAGCGTCCCACAGAGCGATCAAGAGGAATTTTTAGACTAAAGGATGTGCTTTAGGAGAATACTTTTTCGATTGTACTACAGTCAAAATTGTTCGAGAAACGAGTTCTTTGAATTAGATAATTCTGTAAACAATAGAAGACAGAGTGACAATACGACAACAGAACAAATCTGTTTACAACTCAATTGAAATGCTGAATACGAAGATAGACAATATGAAAGGCAGTGTTTGCTCTAGTCTTTATAGGGTTTAGAATGGAACCTTTCTGACAACAAATTCGTAGATAAAACTACTTTACAAATTCAGATCAAGCTTAACATCTTAATGTTCTAAAGAGGAGAGTCTACCTGTTTTTTCAAGGCGAGTTCTTCATCTTCCATGGTCAAGACCCTTATTTCAAGACCACTTCCAATACACCTCCACTCTCTATCGGTGCAGAAGAGTTTTGTAAATACAATGATTACTTTGACCTATAATTCACGTGATTAGAATTCCTCGCATGATTGGTCAGCCAATCAGAGCGTTCTTAGAACAATAGGCACCGGTACTTGGTCCATATCCGGTAACAGAGTGTAAATCAGCGGTGAAAAATTTCGTGACCATATTGCTGCAAATAAGTTATTGGATTGCTCTGTGTAATTCTGTGACTGACGTCCTACAATAATCTCCAATCTGTGAGCGATTTTCCAATGCTTCAAGTCTTGGTTCAGGTTTATCTCATCCTTTGGACTATCTATTTCAATTTCACTGCTCTTGCGTTCGCCTCTTTCTTTATAGAACCCAACTCGGTCGCAAGAATGCATTTATGGAAAATCGCTCACAGATGGAAAACACAGAAATACAAAGAGCAATCCAATTACACTAATTTATTTGCAGCAATGGTCACGCTCATCAAAGCTACAGTTTTTCTTTTCATGCAAGAATGACCCTTGAATCGGCTTTTTCTCTAATAAGCTTCTCCTATTCAAGAAGCGCATTAAATGGATTAAGTGATCCGACCTTTCGATTTGAAAACGATAATTTAACTTTACTAAACAAGCAGTAGTATTTTTGCATGACTTCACACGTCGTGCTAGCTTTGCGTGACTTCCGCTGCACTTGACTTGCGACGGTGTTATCATTTAAAAATGTCATTTCAGTTACGTCATGCAAATGTCGGAACAATATTTACCATATAAGTACAAACCATTTCTTTATAGGGTCTTATCGATTGCCTCTGAATAGCGATATTCAAGATTTTTAATTCTGAATTAGGTTTTTCATGTCTATTCTCAGCGAACAAAAATAACACAGAAAAATTTGATTACAAAACTACATTTTTGCGGAATTCTAAATATGCAAGGTACGCATGGAATGTGCTGTTTACCATCCTGTCTGAAGAGTGCTGTTTGAAAACTAGTTGAAGCTCCTTTGAGATTTTTCATGTCTCGCATTCTTTTGCGCAAATAGGATAAAAAGCTTAGCAAGTTTTATCCCAACTTTTAAAAATACGTCGTATCATACGTTTTATCTGAATGTTTTTCTTTTTATGAAAGAGAAGAAGAGATGGAGAAAACGTACGGTGCATCTTACTTAATTTTAAACATTAATATCCGAAATTGAAATTTTAAAGAAATAAGTGAAATCTGAAATGTTGTGACGCGTAAAGACAACAGGAGTTCGCATGTTACTATTCAATGCGTTGACAAGGTGGAGTACTGTTTGTCTGCCCTGATAGGAAAGGTGTAAAGGTATTGAGCAATTCTTCGTTGATAGTAATTCTCTCTTCTGGTGGTCCTTGCTATCTGGAAACCGAAATCTTAGCATATTAGTAATGTACAAAACAGGAATTTATTATCCTTTGTTTCCTCACTCTGAAGATGACTTCCGCTCAGGTTGTCGAAACGTCAGACTATGTCAACAACAGTCTTTCTCAAGACTACACTATACCCGGACAATCACACAACACCAACATCTTTGATTTCAGTGTGCGTTCACACATGCACCGACACACACACAAAACCGTTCTAGGGATCCAGACTATAAAATTTCTGATATAAACGTACATGACGAAAAATAGCCACAGATTTTTGCGCACAAGGTCAAGGGATCTCCACTGTAGTCTCCATGTGTCAATCAAGTGACGTCTAATCATTGCGTGCCAAACATTGCATGTCCGATCCTTTCACTGGAAAAAATACTCCATTTCCATACTCTGGAACTAGGTCAACTAGTGTGGAAATTTCGATTTCCTTTCAAATAATTTTTATATTGTAAATTTTTATATTGTAAGTGATGAAGACTTAGTTTTGTATGACAGCAGCAGTGA
>WUAP02201550.1:0-21120 GCA_015163945.2 Stichodactyla helianthus | reverse complement strand
AAACCGTTTACAATCTGTGGGCTATATTGAATACAGCCTATTTGAGCAAAATCACCGCCAATCATCGAAAATACCTATTTTTACGACATCTTATAGCTCAATAACCAATATGGTAACCCCCTCTTTTTTTCTCGGTTTTTGACTTGTCTAATCATTATCTTCAAATGAGGGAATTCATTAACAAAATCCAAGGGTCCGGAACTACCTTAAATAGACAAATAATCAGTAGAATTCATCAAATTTACTTGACATTTTGCGTGCTTAACATAACTTTCTCTTTAGAGTTTGATGATTCTAGACTATGAGGAAACGAATTCCATTGGTTAAAAAAGAAAGAAAGGAAGAAAGAAAGAAAGAAAGAAAAAAAAAACAAATAAAACTGCATGTTTTATTTTAAAACATTAGCTCGGGCTTCCTGTGCATTGCGAAATCGGCAAAGTAATACCTATGAGGGGTGGGGTTAGGCAGCTCGTTGTCAAGGGCTACACGAAAACAAAATGGCGGCTTCTTTATGAAAATTTCACTTGTGAACTCTAACTTACTTTATTTATGCAAGATGTCAGTTAAAATAGACGATCTCCCCGACACAGTTCTACTAACTATTTTCTCCATCTTAGCATCGCAAAGGCTGTATAATTTATTAAGACTTCGACTCGTTTGCAGAAGATGGAGAGATTTGGCTGCCGATTCAAGTCTTTGGAGAAAAATTATTTTTCCAAACAGTAAAATGTTAAACATCGAGGTGTTAAAAAATATTTTTTCTTGGAGCACGAATGTGAAAGAAGTAGACATCAGCTCGTGTCCGTTGGTTGATGATGAATGCTTAGAAATCGTAGCCGAAAACTGCCCCAAACTAGAAATCCTCAAAGTCCATAATTGTACTGTCAGTGACTTTGGTCTGAGGAAGATTTCAAATAATTGTCGAAATCTGAAGTCTTTGAGCGTATCGTATCATGATAAAGAAAGCATTACATCTGGAATTATTAGCGAGTTTATCACAAGATGTGCAGGACTTGAAGAAATAAAGTTATTTCATAAGGAACAGGACGAAAGATATGAACAGAGCTTTGAAATAACAGCTGAACTGGGCCAGAATTTGATGAAAAGTGGCCTGAAGATATTCCACTGTGAAAATGCATCGTTTTCATCGGAAGATATCTTTGGAATAAGTAATGGAAATGATAATGGTAGTTTGAATCTTCAAGAGTTTGGCTTGCAAAATTGCATGGATCTTACGAATAGTACTTTGTGTTCTCTCTCAACAAGATGTTCAAATTTGAAAGTATTAGATGTTTCTCACTGTCCAGGGGTAAATGACTTTGGTATAATAGCCATTGCTGAAGTTTCCCCTCTTCTAGAGCATGTCAACGCTATGGCTTGCCCATGTGTTACAGACATTGCAATCGAATACATTGCAAGACATTGTGAAAACCTGCAATTTCTGTGTGTCGCAGGTTGTGAGCTTCCAAAACCAATGGGTAACATAACTGATGTTGCAATACAGACTGTTGCAAATTTATGCACGAAGCTTGTAGACCTTAATGTCAAGTGGTGTCAAGGAGTGACAGATGTTGGCATTAGTGCTGTTGCAACAAGCTGTCCTTATCTGAGCCACCTTAATGTCAGTGGGTGTCTTGCAATCTCAGATGTATCTATGCTTGTAGTTGCAGCACATTGTAAGAACTTAAAGAGTTTAGAGGTTACAGAATGCTTGCGCATAACAAGTGTTAGTATTAATAGTGTAGCCCAAAATTGCATGAAGCTTTGTCATCTTGATATGCAAGTATGTTCATATTTATCTAACCTTGATTTTAGATGCAGTTCTTCTGCATTTTTACCCTTAAAACATATTGATTTATCATACTGCACAAAAATCAGTGACAACTGCATAAAGCATATTACCTGGTTATGTCATGAGCTTACCTACATAAGTCTTGCAGGCTGCCACAGAATCACCTCTACAGGCATGAAGTATATCGCACAAAACTGCCATGGGCTGCTGTACTTGGACATCTCATACCGGGGATCGCAATCCAGCATCCACCTAAGTGATGACTCTATTGTATTGCTAGCAAGAAACTGCCGCCACCTGACATACTTGGATTTGATTGGCTGTTGGAATGTAACCAAAGAATGTGTTAGAATAATCGTGGAGTGCTGTAAATATTTATCTCAGTTGAACATTAGTCAACTTTGTGAGCCAGATGTGGAGTTCACTGAAAGAGAGCTATTACGAAACATGGTTCTAATGTATCGCTGTTCATGTGATGCAGTAAGGGTCTCCAAGACTACAAGAAATGGAAAACTGGCTGAAAGCTTTATCCTTTATATGTCAGCTCTTTCTCTCTGACTGAAATAGCGACCACTCTTTGTTCATTGGAGATAGGAAGAGGATGGATGAGAAATTTACAACTTCCACATTTTTTCAGGTACCCCAGATTTGTAAGGATTTAAAGACCCCAACTAGACTGGGGGACCACAAGTTTTAATGTATATAGTTGCCTCACAAACTGGGGATTTTCTCATCCATATCCCCACCCAACCAATGACTGGTTATATAATTTGCTTTGTATATAATTATACTTTGTACATATAAATATAACTTTCATTTATACTGTGAGATTCTCCAAAAATCCGTACCATGTAGCATGGGAAATGTGCTTTCTTTATGAAAGTTTCTGTGAGTAGAAAGTGCCATTGACTGAATCCTTTTGCATTTTCATGATCGATTCTGTAACAAGAGTGTTCAACATCTTATTTGATTTATAAAATATGGTACCTGTAGAAGATAGAGAGAAAGGAAGAAGGAAGTTTTATGTCAAATACGCAAACCTATCTCCACCCTTAAAATAAAGATAGCATGGAGAGCCTGTTGGTTGTCAACATGGCACCATGGTGGTATTTATGAAATTTTTGACTTTATTTACCGTACGTTTCCCACTCGTACGATAACCATTCTTATGGGAAGCCATTTCAGTGTTACTGCATACCGTACCGTGTACGTGATGTAAGTCAGTACCGTACGTTTCCCACCGCTTTAATTACATAACGACCATGCAAATTTGAAAATTGAAATGAAAGACCGTTTACAAGGAAGTTTGTAATGCTACATTTCTAAGCCCAGTAATCCATGGGGTTCCCAACTATTTGTGCGACATCATGGGGAGTCGCCACCAGAGGTGCCTAGATATGCGCGAAAACAATATTATTTATTTATTTTTTGGAATATCAAGTCAAAATCATAAACCTGCTTCAGACAAGCTAGCAAAGGACAAAAGAACGAAAGACAGGACGTAAGGAGATACAAAAAAAAGATGGCAACTGCTTTTTTAATGACGGCATGTTATTCTTAATTCTAAAATTTATTATTCACATTTTGTCTAGGTTTTACTGAGCATTTAACATCCGTAAATTCCATCTTACAATATCTCTTTAGAGTCCTTGTTCCTTTAGCCCAATTTAAATGTGTTTTGTTGATAGAATTCAATACTTTGTCATTCATATTCCCTATTAGTTCATTAGCGAAGCAGTAACAAAGCAAATATCACTAACACTTTTTCTATCTTTTTAGGCGAAATGCTGTTTCAACTCTTTAAAAATGGATTGAATTTTTTTTCAGATCCGTGAAAAAAAGTTGACGATTTTTCAATTCTGTGCGCGAGCTTGGACGTAACAATCGATAATCGAGCTAATTAACCGCGCGTTTCGAGTTGTGACGTTCATAACCCACCAATTATAATCTCCGTAGTGCCGTCAAGTTTTTATCTACTGTTCTTTTTGTTGATTGCCCAAGTTAATTGTTCTTTTGAAGCTCATTAAAATGCGTAACCACGTCAAATAGGCAAACCAACCTAAATAGCAACCGGTTTAAGAAGATTTTGACGACTAACGAGACAGAAATATCATTTTATCTTCGCCGGAGAACGAAAAATGGTTCAACGATGAGGTAGAGGACAAAGAAATGGGTTGTGGAGGGAGTAAAGAGGTCCCAAACTTAAATAACAACAATAATGGCGTAGATGTCAAGTTAGCGGTGGGCCAGGAAAATGCTGATAGAGAAAACGTCGAGACGAACTGGAAGGAGTCTGATTCCTTAGGTTCACCAAGCCCTATTGAACTTATACCTGATAAAAAGGAGGCTACAAATCTCGAGTATGACGGGGAAAGGGATGTCGTTCCTAAAGTAGTAGACAAGAACCGGCTGGCTGATACACTTGATGGATGGAGCGACGGTCAACAGAAACAGAGTCAATTAACTAATGGACATGTTGGTCGCGCTCCTAATGAAAATCTAAAAAGGACTGATTCTGAACTGGACAGCGAGTATGGTAAAGATGGTATAGACTTGACCTCTACATCATACGGCGCTATGACAAACCCCAAGAAATTACCTTCGGAATCATTTGACAGTGGAATTCGATTTGAGGTTACACAAAGATTAACGAAGGTAAACATTACTGACAAGTACAAATCTAACTTGACAGAGAAAAATAACTAGCCTACAAAATTATCCTCAAAATATTATCTTTTTAACTTTATTTTTCCTCTAAAGGTGTCATAACATCGAACAATAAGATATTTATTTTTTACGACCAGTTATAGTTAACAAACCCTTGAAAATTTTCGCTTCATTTGAGTTGATAGTCGGAGCCAAAAAGATTAACTCAAATGTGTCTTTTTTAAACCTTTTTGAACGTAAAACAAACATGCCATTCTTTTTTCGAAGAAAGCTATAAATTAATTTTTTCATTAATGAAATAAATCTTAGAGATTTCGATGGCTGACCCAAAATTTTCAGACGATTACAATTTTCTTTCTTTTGATTGTTCAAAGTATGGTTATTGACTTAATTTCTTTTTAATCGTACCTTAATTGTTTTAAGAAAATGTTCTATGGAATTTGTCTTATTTTTTAGAAAAATACGTGGATTATAAGTGATAAGGAAAGTTAGTAGAGTGTAAAAGAGCACTGTAGATGATTGACAAGGAAGGAAGGCTTGGAAATCGCAAATGGCCAAAAATTATATTAACCTTGAAGCTAACTATGTCCGAATTTTCAGTAGATAAAAACGCTAGCTTTAATGTAATAAATACGAGATAAGCATTTTTTATAATACGAAAAATCATTAAAACAATCTCTAATGATGGAAAGATATTATACTATTTTTAAAAATTAATTTTTCAAGTATTTATGTGTTAACTAATTCAAGCGACCTCTTAAGTTTATTTGTTTTTAAAAATACTGACAGTTCGTTAAATCTAATGTTACCTTTTTGTTGTAGTTCTTGCAACACTATATTTGTGATATTTTGAATCATGTTAAGGATACTTAGTGCTCCGAAACACTTTTAATTTTGATCTGTTTTCTAAGAAACAGGTAGTTTAGTTTAGTTAGGTAATTTAGATACAATGTAAAATCCGTCGTTTTGAGCGAAAGGTATACTGGTTATTCGAATAAGTAATATTCTAACTTTTGTGGAGTGTTTTCTCGACATTATTTGCGAGGAATAAACGCGAAACTGTATACCACTGTAATGGCTTCCTTGTCTTGCGCGTGCGCCAAAGAATGAACGACAAAAATAAAATTTCCTACTTTTTTTCTTCAATAAACATCAAAATATTTACATTTTCGATAAGAATGACTTGTATTGGATTTAGTTATAAATGTTTAGCTATTTAGGAATAGATTGAAGCGGTCATTTTTTACTTTCATCTCTTTTTCTTTGGCAGAAAGATTCCGAGGAGCCATTCGATCCTTCAGCATTAGTCGATATAGACAAATTCAAGGCTGTCAATGCACCAAAAGAGGTAAGTTTTCTTTTGAAGTTCCTCGCGGATAAACCAGTCTATACTTTTTCCGCTATTACTCCTTTTGTGGACAAAGCAGCTTTACTTTAATTATGTCATCGAATGCAGTCGTAAATGTTTAAAAATTTCGTTTCGTTGTTTAAGAGGACTTTCCTAGCCTTGATAGAGTGATAATTGTTTGGGGTTTTTTTTTTGCTAGGTCAGGACAACAGCCAGTAAAGACCAAGCAGTTTCTATCGATACCAAACAAGACAACCAAGAAAAATCAATATTGAATAGGTAAGAAAGGGATAATTAAGATTACATTAGCACTTAGAGTTTTGCATGATTGTGAAAATTAATACAACGTCCAACAGTCACGCGTTAACTTTCTAAAGTAAGCCAGGGGTTTACTATTCAATGAAGTTAAAAAGTTCATCTAAAAGATTAATCCTTGTAGCTTGACGCAAAAACGTAAGAGCAAATTTTGGTTTTGGTTCAAATTTGAAATCAAATTTTTAAGTACAAAGCACTCGGAGAATCGAGTCTCTTTACACTTGAACATTGTTCTTATTGATAATGCTTCAGAAAAAACTTGAAACGCTTAAACTTGTTCGGTTTTTAAAAATTATCCTAAAACGCTTACTTCCGTCATATCAAAAGAATTTGATTCAGATTATGAAGTGATTTGAAACTGAATATTCAAGCTTCACATTGAAGTTCAATATTTTGTTCCGAAATTGGGTAAATAAACGGTGTAATGCTTAAACTTTGTTTATCAAGAAACTAAAATATTTTAGTTTGAGATTTAAGAAGAAGATTAGAAGATAACGAGTCCATTTTCGCTGATTTTTTATTTGAATAACAAGAGCAAACCATTCAGCTGTCGTCTCGCCGACCACGCGCGCGTCGGTTTAGTTATGGCGGGAAAAGTGACGACCAACAAATGCGATATAAAACACGAAATTTGTCTATAACATGTCTTCATACAGGAAATATTAAGACGGCAGAGCGACATGAACGAATTCGGTTTATTTGTGATTTAATTTTATGTATCCTTCCTGCGAACCGATACATTTAAATGTGACGTCCTTCGTAGGAAGAAATCAAAGCTATTTCCGGGTCCAAAATGAAAATTGCTTTTATGAATATTTTTCTTATGCTTTTCTGGAAAGAACGGAATTTGATGAACAGAATTCTGATTGGTGCCGGCGGAGTATAAAGATTTTGGCTTCATTTTATCAGTTTTGTTTATTTGTTTTTGTTTTTGAGTAACTGGACCTAGAAATACGCGATATTTATGATGTAAAAAATTAAGAAGTATGGGAAGGATTTCATAACTGTACTAAGATCAAGTGAAATAATATAAAAACAATAATATACTCAAACATTATCAAGTTTCTTTAAAGAGCTGTGATGTCATTCAATGGTGAAAATAACGCTTCCGGGTCAACATTAAACCAGTCTTTCCGGAACTTTAATCTTTAATCTTTAATCAGTCAAAGTCACTGGAAGTGACCTCACAAATAAACTTCTTGCACATGCGCAGTTAACTGCAGTAACCCTCTATTTGTGTTTCCATGGAGATCCTTTGTGTTGAAAATGTCATTCTGTGCTGTTTTAGTCAAGGTGTTCAGTCATCGCCAACGAACTACCATCAGTTTTATGATGAAGATGAAAAAGCGTTGATGGACAGTATAGAGAAAGACTTTGTAGAGACAGTAAACACCACCCTACCTGGGGCAGTCATGTAGAAAAATGGTAAGAAATACCTACTAAGTTAATCTACTATTCTGTAGCTACACTATTATGAATTCCACCACATCTTGGATTCCAGATTCCAGATCTTGGATACCAGATTCCAGATCCGGATTCCAGATTCTGGATTCCAGATTCCACATCTTGGATTCCAGATTCCACATCTTGGATTCCAGATTTCAGATCTTGAATTCCAGATTCCAGATTTTGGATTCAAGATTCCAAATCTAGGATTCCAGATTCACATAAATTGTTAGTCCAAACAGCAAGTAGATTTTCACTTGTTTTTGGGAACAGTTTGTCCATTCCTTGATCAACACATAATGACCTACAAGTGACCCTTTTTTCAAAGGCTTGAGGAAAAAAAGCACTTGTAACATGCAACAAATGCAGGAGAATAAAAAGAATGGGCTTGGGTCTAAGAAAGTGGTCCTAGATTCCAGACATAAAAACACTACATAAAAATTCATTAAAAGAACCTACCTGAAAACTGACTAGCCCTAGACTGTATTAATCCATGTGAATAATGATTTCCTGAATTGACTTTAGCTGGTGCTGTTAATTTGTTTTCAGATGTGACCAATATCATGTCTAACTGTGGAGTCCTTGAAACTAAAGAAGCGGTAGAAAAGAAAGGTGTTAGCGACCACATAATATTGCTTTAAAATCATATGCTTTCCACCAAAACCAGCTTGTTTGAAAAAATCATACATAGAGTCTCAAAGGCAGTCATTCTCAAACAAACCAGGAAAAAATTACTGTTTTTACATACAATGTAATATCAAAAATGGATCGTATTTGACATTAATTTGAAATCAAAACTGATGCCAAAAGGCAGGCTACAGTATTTTATCTGGGTGTTTCTGTATACACTCATGTGACAATCCAGAGCAAAACCAACGATCTATTGTTACAAGGAGATATTCTATATTTAATAAAACTGTGTTGACAGTGAATAAATGAGCTTTAAAAACTTCTAGCTTCTGGTTTTGGTTATTTTAGAATTTAGTTCAATAGCAAATAGATTATGCCACATAGATCATAGTTTACCTTGTTTGAATTTAATTTATGAGGATTTAGCTCATCATTAGATCAGTGAGTAGTTTCTGGCCATAAAGTAAAGAGGGGTGGTCTTTTCAGACAGCCTTTTAAGTGGCCTACTCCTTTGTTAAGTACTGACCACTAAATGTGGCCCACCTTTATAGACTTGCACAAAATTTCATGACCCACCCTAAAATTAGAGTCGCCATAAAAACAACGTCAAATACATTGTGATTGATCTTCTATACATTTGATAATTAAACTGTCTGCAGAGACTAAATTGGAGCATGATTCCAAATGACCCACCCATGCCATTGTGCATGGTTTTTACTGGCACACCCTTTTTTTCCATGCATAGTGGCCTACCCCATTCCTTTAACCATGCTACCCCCTCTACTTTATGATCAGTCGCTATTAAAGCGAAAAGAAAAAAAAAAGAAAAGAAAAAGTGTTGTTGGTGATCTCCAAACACTAACTAAATGCTGAGTTTCATGATATGACTTTTGCTTACAACTGTCGCATGCCATCTGCTTTCACTACACTTACAACACAATTGCTTCATATAAATCAACCCTACACTTGTTCATGTAACTGTTTTGTATGACAGAAAAAAGTTGTAGGGTTGATATACAGGAAGCAATTCATATTGTAAGCATGGCATAAGCAGATTGCATGGGACAGTTGTAAGCAAAAGATGTACTCTGTAGACTGCCTTAAAGAAATGAGTTGGGAAACAAGTCCAAGTACATTCCAGTAACATTTATATCAATGATTACATTTAAGAGTTATCTGTCTAACAATTTTCCAATGAGTTGTACAAGTTGGACTTTCTCACTCTCTTTATATATTTTACCATGATGAAGAAAGTAGAATTATCTGATTATGATCATTCTCCAGCAACATCAATGCAGGATAATGCTGTTCTTAATATCGTTTTCTCCTGTTCTCTCAGTTGTAACGCTAGCTTCATATTGGTAGTTTGATCTGGCTGCTCACAATTATCATAATTCTCTAATGCTGTAAGCGAATGAGTTAACATCAGTGCTATCCATTTCTGAACTATTTTTTCATTGTTTTCAGAAACTGGTTTTCCATCAAGAACTTTATTCCATTGACTAAGCATTTCTTCTTCCAGAGCTAAAATTCTTAGTGCTGCTAAAAGACTCCATGAAGCACCATAATCCTCTGAGCAGCTGAAGTCTCTTTCTAAACCATTTCTCTTAATGAGATTCATCTTTTCAGTCAAAACTGAAGAAGCTGGGAGTTTCAAAAGGTGGAATATTTCTTCAGGTTTAAACTTAATAGTATTATGTATATTCCTAGGGAGGATAAAGCCATATTCTACAAGGAGTGCTGTGTTGTCATGGGGACCATAGTTGATGAAGACTTGGTTGTGTTTTTGGTATTCAGTTATAGTGTGGATTTTGTATGCTTGGGAAATTTTGTTGAATCCAGCAGAAACCTAAGAAGAAAATACTCTCTGATGTTTATGATCACATGACAATCTAGTTATAAGACCAAATGAGTAATGCGAAATAGTTGGAATTCTGCCAATGGAAGCGAAAAATCAGGGTTAACCAGTATCAAACACAAGGTAATTTTTATGAGCAATTCTAAGCCACAGCATTTCTCAGATCAAAAACTGAAAGAGAATCCTTCACCATTCAATTGCTTTGAATATCCTAATTTCTATAACAGAATGGCAAAGATACTGTATCTGTAAAGATTAACTCTAAACACACAAGTTAACACACAAGTAAACATCAAGATAGCACACAATAATAATTGTCAGAAAGCAAAATTTGTGGAATTCTACTGACCTCTGCCATATCATGATGGTTGAGCAGATCCAATACTGGTGCAAGTGCATAACAATCACCATGACAACAATCACCATAGCAACAAAAACATTCCTCTTTACCACTGGCTAGGTACACAGACCTTGTATTCACAATAAACCATGCCCACTTAAAGTCGTCAAATGTGAGAAACTTCAGAAAATCAATTTCATCATCTTGAAATCTCTTATCATAAGTTTGTTTTATTAAATCAAAAGCTTTTTGCACTTCATCGATTTGAGATAAGCATAGTTCATGGATTGATTCAGGTAATGCTTTTATCTCATCTTCATTGAAATAGCAAGGAGTATTGAAATCTGTAGGTAAGGTCGCAATATATGGAAACCAAAATGATGTCTTTCCAAGATGTTTCAAATAAACAACATAGACACAAAGAATACATTTACGAGAGAGCTTGATGTTTGACCACTTCAGCATCCTCCCCAAAGGTTTTCCTGCATCACTTTTTAATGCTGCAGAAGTCGTTATAAGTAGATGTGTAGGAACTGTAATAATGCAGTCACCATTTTTGATCTTTCTTGTAGCCATCATCCCTCGTCCAGTGTCCTGAAAGATAGCTGGTTTAAGGCATTTGAAGTCAACCCCATTTTGTTTAGCCCATTTTAGCAACTGAATGTATTCTGCATCAAGCAAAATGTTTGGGTGGCTTATTTGTTTACGCTTGCTCCTGTGTCTCCAGGTTCTTCCTCGGGTAACCATGACTACAGACTTTGTGTTCTGATTTATCCAAGATGCTTTGTTGACCATCAAACTGTTAACACTATTTTGTTGAAAAAATATTTATATCCTAGTGTATTCCTTTAGTTATATATATCTTTGTGGATTATTATTTTTAGATAGGCAAGAGAGATGAGCCAGGTAGGTAGGTAGTTAGGTGAGTGGGTAGGTACGTAGGCAAGTAGGTAGGTAGGTACAATCCCAGAAAAGATTATTAGAACAAAACAGGTAATCTTGAAGTTAATAAATATTAGTCCCTCTCCCCTACTTCATTGTTGTTTTGGAGTTTGTTAGGCATAATCTGGCAATACCCAAGGTGCTACCTAACTCCTTTTATCCACAAAATTGATTGGAAAGGTTGCAATTTGAAGTAGTAAGGAGATAAGAGAGTAGACGAAGAGATTTGACGTTTTGACATCTCACTGGAGGAGTGAGACGTTGAAACGTCAAATCTCTTTGCTCATTTTTATTGTAAAATGTTTAAATAAGGGTTTATTACTTAAGATAAAAGAGTAGATATTCAAAAATGGACAAGCATGCTAACAGTTCCAATGATTTTTTCCGTTATTGTCCAAATATGCATTTCTAGCAACAACTAGCTCTTTCTATCTCAAATTTCATACATTAGTAGTTATAACATAAAATATAACATAACAGAAAAATAAATACTGTGTATTACATTTGAGGATGTAAAGTTGCCATGGTTACAATATTGGAAGGACAAATTAGAAAGCATTACATGTAAGTAGGTAGGTAGGTGGGTAGGTGGGTGGGTAGGTGGGTAGGTGGGTGGGTAGGTAGCTAGCTAGCTAGGGTAGGTTGTTAGGTTTAAGCTTACTAATATTTTCTGATTGTTATCTGCATTAACTATTGTATTTTCTAGTCAGCATATTCAACTTGTTATCAGCTGTTTTAAGTATTTCATTCACATCAAACCAACTCATTTTATGAACGTATTTAAGCTTAGTATTTTGAATTTTCTTTAACAAAAAGACGTTTAGGCAGTTAGAATACCACAAGCCTTTAAAGAGATGTACAACAAGCGTGTATAAATGTAAAAAAAGACAATAAACTTACCTGAATTTGTTCAAATCGCGCGCCTCATGTTTTATCCGCCATTTTTACCCATAACCCTTTGCGGTTTTCCGTCATGCCAACGTGAATCACGTGATCCCGTCACGTTTTTAGTCACGCAACAACCGTGCGCTAAAATAAGATGTACTTTATATTTATAAATCTTTGAATATTCAACGCATCCAAAAGGAAAATATTGATACAGCATTTTAGTTCCAAACAAAGGAACAAACAAAAACAAGATGTCTTTAAATTTTATTTTTTAAATTTAATTTTATAGGACTTGGGCTCCCTGTGTCCGTAGTCCCTTTTACGTATGAAGTAGTCCGACTTGCAAATAAACAGCGTCGGAATTTTAGCCAATTTTTAAAGGTTTTTGCGCGATAAATCTTGAACAGATCACTGTTTTTCTTAACATGGAGGCTTCGTCTATCCATCGACATCAAAACATCAGAAAACTAAAAGGTCTACTCTACATTGAGAATCGAACATTGAGGTTCAAAGCTTTCTACTTGGTCTTCTTCTTTGGCTGTGGGACCCTAAGAAACTATCTGCCGGTGTATTTTAGACATGTTGGTCTAAATGCAGTCCTTACTGGAGTTATAACTGGAGTGAGACCATTCACTGGCTTTATTAGCGCGCCATTTTTTAGCTTCTTGGCGGATCGAACTGGTTGTTATAAAGTCATTCTTCTAATATCTCTGGTAATGAGCGTGTTATCATACTTCTCGTTGTCTTTTGTCGCCATTCTGCGTCAAGCCAAAGAAGCTCGACCAACATGTAAAGAAAACATGACAACTTTGGATAGAGATTGCAATTTTCCATCTAAATTTTTAACATCGCCAGGGAAAACCCCTTGTTTGTTAACAAAGACGCACGAATTTGCATTTGGCGGGAGTCACCATAGCAACGCCGGATTCAATTGCACTGTACATTCCAGAAAACTGTATAAAATAAATATTACACACATGGACAGAGATGGAGAATATCATAATGGTTCCAGTATTTTGACTTCAGGGAAAACCCCAGAAGTGGGACGCCAGTCAAATATGTTTGAATTTGAGTCCAACGGAAGCATTATTTTGCAGAATGACACAGCCATTTTAAGTGAAACTGATATTTTCTTTGCCAGTATTGTTCTTGTGATTATAGGAGACTTTTTCAATGCACCAGTTGGTGCGATCATGTGCTCTACAATCATATATTGGGAAGGAAGCAGTCAGTTTGGCAAACAGAGGGTCTTTGGTGCCATAGGTTTTGGACTGGGTAGCTTTTTAACTGGTATAGCTATTGATAAAACAGTTGGGTACAATTACTTTCGATCAAGTTCTCCCAAAGCTGATAATGATTATGAGCCAAGTCCAAACTATCTGACTGCTTTCTTTCTTTATCTTGGGATTAACTTTATGTTATTGATATTTGTAAGCTGTGGGTTGGACGTTGTTAGGGAAAGAAAATCCAAAGTTATTATGGCACATATCAAGAAGATTCTCAGTAGAGGAATGGTGGTTTGTTTTTTAGTTTATGTATTTATCATGGGTGTTGTTGGTGGGACAATTATGTTATTTTTATTCTGGTTTCTGGAAAATTTAGGTGCTTCGCAATCTTTGTTAGGTCTGTCTAGTGCAGTAATGAGCCTTTCTGAAATTCCAGTCTTCCCATTGTGTGCTAAGATGATCAATTCAATCGGCCATGTGGGAGTACTTTGCATTTCTCTGACATGTTCGGTCATCCGTCTGACATGTTATACATTCCTCCAAGATCCATGGTATGTCTTGCTTATTGAGCCCTTACATGGCATCACTCTTGCTGCTATGTGGAGTACATCAATATCATTTGCCAGTGTTGTATCATCACCTGAAGTTTACACCACAATGGAGGGAGTCATAACTGGGTTTCATTACGGCCTTGGGTGGGGATTGGGTGCTGTTTTGGGTGGAACCTTCTACAATTTATATGGTCCCAGAAATCTTTTTAGAGGATGTATCGTGCTGTGTTGTGTAGGGTATATCTTATTGGGTTTAGTGTATATTTTAAGAAGGCGAGATCAGTACTCTATTCAACATGACAAACTGGATGGCAATAGGAAAACATATATAAATGTTGATGTTGAATATGAAGTATTATCTGGTGAGACATTCTAGTTAATGGAAATATGTTCACTTAACCATTTTTAATTGGATAGCTAGAGGGGTTTTAAAATATATTGTAGGCACAATGACGACCCTGCAATTTTTATGAGCACCATCCAATCTTCTGGGTTTCACATATATTGGGAGGCTATCATCAAATTCTACAGGTTGGTCTAAGAGTATAGTTACCTGAAAAAATATAGAATTAAAAAATATCACCTATCAACCCTGAACCCTAACCTTTTGACAGCTGGGTTTTCTATGGAGCTTGTGGTAGTTATATATTTCTTGGATTGTGAATAAGATTAATGAATGCTGTATTTTTAGTTTATGATGTACTCTAGAATATGGATAAGTTTTAGGAAATTAGTGTTTGAAAAAAAAAATCAAACTATACAACTTCTTTTTATTTTGTGTTTAAAAAACAAAAGCAATAAACACTCCGTTATTTGACTCAAGTTGTTTAAATATATACATGCATAATCACCACAGAATGGTTAATTATGATCATTAGTCATTATTATATGAACATTACTGTATGGACTCACACAAACTACTATAAAACTATTGACAAAAATTTTTTGAGGTGCTCTGGGAAAAACTGTATCTGGACTGCAGACCCACCACTTGCACTCACACTTGATTTGAGTCAAGTTGTTTACATTGTGTCTTGATATTGACACAAAAAGGCCCAAAAAGGGCGATACAATAAAATGTTTATTGACTGAGTTAGGTTGGACCAGACTGTAAGACACTTGGTTTTAGGTCACTCTGAACAGACCTTGCTGTGCTCAGTCTATATGGTCATGAGCTTGAGCCATTACGTGACTGGCCCTGCACACACTCAGTCAATAAACACATATTAATGACCTGCCTACCCCGCCCCCCTCACATGTGTTTATGTTTATTGGCACTTTGAAAACTAACAGTTTACATCAGTGTAAATCCAATAAATTAAAAAGAATATATAAAAAAAAAGGAACTAATTATATAATCCCGCTTCAAATTGTTTATGTGGGGTCCCTGTGGTCAAACGGGAAGACAAGCCCCAAGATGGCTGCCGGGAGGCACGAGAAGATTTGACGTAAAAACAACTCAGCTTTTTAGCTCACAAGGTGGCAAAATTCCTCCCAAATATACACAATAACAAACCTTAGATACTTCTTTTTCTAAGCATGTCAATTGATATCCAGAAAGCGAAGGCAGAGGCCCACGAGAATGCAGCCAAACATGTCGCTACGATGCTTCAAGTTAGTACAAGAATCCTTTAATATTATTAATATTTTTTTCTTTTAAAAACATAAATACAAGGAGTTCAGGTACTAGAAGCCATTTTTTTTTTGTATTTTAATGGAGAGTCGAATAATTCCTATGTCTTTTAGAAAAGCCGGAAGATTTAAGACAGAGTGAAAATTCAAGTTTTTGATGGTTTTGCACAAAATAGATCACATGCTATTGAACTAAGAGGTTCATATCATTATTTATGAATAAGGTGAATAAGGTGATGGTTTGTTTTTTACTCCATTTTCAAGAATCCTGACAGCCTGGATAAAGTAGAGCAATGGAGACGAAGAGTGATGCGAAACAAGGTAAGAAATTGCTTGAAATGGTAGTTTGTCTTTTTTGTTAAAGTTATTGATTTAGAAAACAGCTATTTACAGGTAAGGTTACAGCTTATTATACAGACGTACTCTGCTCAGACCCTCCCCACCCCTTGGAAATTCCAATCCCCCTCCATGGGGGAGGTATGGATATTTGATGGGACTACACAATATCCCCTCCTCAGACCCTCCCCACCCCTTGGAAATTCCAATCCCCCTCCATGGGGGAGGTATGGGCAGTTCTAGCATGTTTATTGATGGTAACAAAGTGTATATAGATTGGCTACCCTCCTCAGACCCTTAGGAGCTGATGTATATTCTATTATATATATTCTTTATTCAGGCTTCAGTAGAGGCTCGTCTCAAGAGTGCTGTTCAGTCTCAACTTGAAGGGGTCAGGACTGGATTGGGTCAACTACAAAGGTCAGTTTCACATTTAGAACTATTTTCAAAGGTTTATCTTAGATTTGTACATTAAATGAGGTTAAATATACCGAGGGAGAGGTTAGTTGGGGGGGGGACCTTGAGGATTTGTAGGGGCTTGAAATACAAATCTCATTCAACCTTCCACCACTCTTTGCTGATCATAGTGGATCACACACATAGCAGAACTTTGTGGCTCTAAAATATTTGTCCCTATTTTCTCTCACTGGTCATGGTAAGTTTTGTTCAGGTACTAGGGGTGGACTGTGGCATGGTTGTCATGGTGACCTCTTGGAGGGACAATGACCGCATGGTCAGTCCGTCACATGTGGCACCCAACCCCAAGCTCATCTATTTGTAATGAGTTTGGGAATTTTGTTAACCAATTGATTTAAGTCTATGAAATGTGGCCAATTTTCAGTCCAAAACTTTCATGGAAAGAGACATTTACACAAGGCTCACAATAATTGCTTACCCTGTCGCAGTGGTCCTGCTAAATTTATGAATTATTTTACTTCTACAACATGTAGTTTACAACAATTGTTCTGATGACATGATCCAATTGATTGTTCATTTTTTTCAGTGCATTGGAAGACATCAAAAAAATCAAACAAAGGTGGGACAACTGATTTTATTATCAGTACACACTAGACCTGTTTTCATCTCTTTCTCTTTCTCATTTTTCAGCATGGCTGAAGTGGATGAAATGTTGAAGGGAGTTTCTGCCTTGTCTGAAAAACTTGAAGTTGTCAAAGCAACACAGTATAAACATACACAGGTACAGCTTTAGGTATTAATATTAGTTCAGTTTTAACTGCCACCCAGTTAGCTCAGTTGGTAGAGCATTGGTCTCTCATGTGGGAGGTCGTGGGTTCAAGCCCCGGCTGGACCAACACTCAGGGTCTTAAAATAACTGAGAAGGTACTGCCTTTGTAATTACATCTTCAAATGGTTAGACCTTCATGTGGCTCGGATGATCATGTTAATGGCGGTCCCATCCCTTAAAACTTAATGGGTGGTCTCGTAGATTAAATTTATAATGGTTGTGGTGATGGTAATGAGGATGGTGATGATAGTGAGTGCAAAGGTGACAGTGATGGTGATGGTCACAGTGATAAGGATGGTGATGGCAATGGCGATGGTGATAATTATAGTCTACATTGTAATCCTGATTTCCAGTTATCAAAAGCCTGCGAACACTTGAACCACATCTTCAATGTCCCAGAAAATGTGGAGAAGACTTTAGCACTTATAGATGACGGCAAACTTCTAATGGCACACAAGAGGTTTGAACCTAACATTACTACAGATACTAGAGCTCTATAGCTTAAGAACAAGTATAACAGATTACTTTGTCATTCTTAGAATAGATCTCTTTGACTGTCCAAAAAAAAAAAAAAGAAAATTGGGGTGCCCCCAGGTGATGGATGTGAAGAATACCTGCAGTAATTGTTTCTGTTCTCTGCATTTTAGCTTATCAGATCTAGAGGCCACCAGAGATGAATTACTGTATGAAGTGTACAAGATGTCGACAGCAGAAGGAGGAGCAAAGACAGACAAAACTGTATGATATTAAGAATTAATACCAAAAATACAGCCTTTTGCGTGTTACATTATACCATGTTCTTCTCCTACCAACAATTTGTAATAAGGATTCATTTTGTTGTTTCAGCCTCTTTATAGTTACTTCAGCGAGGTAACTAATCTATCAGTAAGTATTGATATTAGAGAAATATTAATTATTAATAATGCAACATCAATGAAAAAAAAACTTTAATTTTATCCAACCCTGAAACAACCTCTGGGCTGATCTAAGTCAGGGCATGGCAAACTCACAGACAGAATTGGAATTTAGCATGTTGGGTTTTGTGGAAAACTGGAGAACCTAGAGAAAACCCTTGAATCAAGGAAGAGACCCAACAAGAACTGTGTGTGGTAGTTAGTTAGTGTGTTGCCTCATAAGTGGTAGGTCCATGGTTCAATCCTCAGTGACCTCACATACTTGTTTTGACTTCTCTCTAATCTGTGTAGCTTTAGCTTTAAATACCCTTAAAACAGAGCAATGATGGATAGAGGGGAGTAAAGTGCACACTGTCAGCTTCCATTGATACCAGCCTTGTAGCTGAAGGAACTACCGACATATTAAAGAAAAGTTACTTTACGTACCTTTTTCAAGCGCTCTACTCACTTAAAATGCTAAGTCCAGGAATCTGGCTTGTTACCCTGCAAGTGTGCTCCCACCACACTACTCTTGATTCCAAATGAGTTGATTGTCAGTGCATTCTGTGCAGTGAGAGTGCCATATGTCGTGATGTTAAACAGCAAATAAACAACCACTTTGTAACATTTCTGTCAGAATTCACTGGGCAAGCAATTATGGATCATCATGCAGCAGTTCCTGAGTACTGTCAGGAGTGACCCTGCCCAACTTGTTACTGCACTCAGGATTGTAGAAAGAGAGGAAAGGTAAAGCACTATATAATTGCAACCCAAAACTTGATTGATGGTAGAGCTGTTAAGTTTTGACATATTTCCGGGTCCAATTTTTCAGAAAATGTGTTAAAGTAAAACCAAAACATTTATCCACAATTCATCCTCCACCTGTAATAAACAGACCTATGTACACCAATTCCTATAACTATGAAGAACAAAGTAAGAAAAACCTTCAAAGAACTGCTTTTTATTTTGGACCTGGAAGAGTCATTTTTCGTTCGAATTATGTCACACTTAACAGCTCTATTGGCCTAATCTTCTGTATTATGACTGTCCAAAACCATTGCATTTCCTTGAGTATTATTATGTAATTTTCTTTGCCAGTAACAAAAGGAAATTTTAAATCTTGCTATAAAGTAAAATTAAAGAAAACCTTTATATTACATTTTTGGGTATTAAAAATTCTGCATGTCACAACATATAACAGGCTTTTGAATGATGTGAATATGTAACCTTTGGTTTATTTCTAACTTTGGTTATCTCAATATCTGGTCTTAATAAGACATTGCAGAGTTCCACAAACGTAACTATTAACTGTTTTCGGTTCAGTTTTTAGTTTAACCAAGCTTTCCACCACTGCTTAGACAGCCGAGATCCCCAACTGCCCAACGCACGCATGGCTCTGTTCTTAAGTATGCCACACCCTCTCCCTTGGGATCCACACGGGCCTAAACCAATCCCATGACTCCCGGGAACCCTGGTACATATATATTTGTTTTCAATCTAGAGCTGATAAAAGAGCAAAGGAGAAGCTTGCTAGTACTGGTTTTCCAGTTCCTGGACGGCCAAAGAAATGGAAGAAGAAGTGTTTCAGTGTACTGGAAGTAGCTATTGCACACAGGTTATTACACTTTATCATTCCTCTTTTGTAGTGACCCTGTTATCATGGCTTGCATTATCCTGACTTTTTATTGATTTATTTAATTTCATCATGATTTGCCATTCCTTCTTTCCATTCTATCAATTCATCCCTTTATATTCATCCCTCCCTGCCTTCCTGCCTCCCTCTGCTGTCTCTCCGCCTGCCTGCCTGCCGGCCCAGCCATGCATCTGTCACTCTGTCCATCCATCCATCCATCCATCCATTTACCCCTTTTCTACAATTACTTCTTATAATCTACATCTATAAATAATGTCCCTGGTACATGTTTCATATCCTGAAAATAGGCTTGAAAGTCTTGAAATGCATTTGGAGGATCGTCTCAGTGAGAAAATGTGGCTGGTTAAACATTTAGAGCGAACAAGAAAACAAGTCCTTGAAGACCTGATCATAGTCAAGGTACGTAGCATATTTATTCTTACACATATATACTCTAACTAACCTTTATATCAAAAAAAGACAAATAATATACTCAGAAAGCCTAAAACTTTGACTACAACTAGTTATGTGATGTCATGCCTGACCACCCAGGTTGAACTTCTTGGCAAGATTCTTGGCAAGATCTTTAAGTTACAAGATTCTTGCCAAAATGCTCAACTTGTGCAGTAACTCTTATATTTTGAGTTTATATGGCTTTATTTGGAATTTCATAATACATTACTATGATTAAAACACTGGCAAAACAAATTTAAAAAATTAAGATTTTCAAGCTGATACTTAGTGATAATGGTAAAGTGATTTCTTTTGGAAAATATTTCACATTTTTATTAATAATCAATGCTTTAGCTACAGCTTTTAGTTCCTTGTTTCTTTATTTGTTTAGCAGGCTAGTTTTGAGGCTGTTTTTGGATGAAATTATTCTCTAACTTCTCCAAATCTATTATATTTTTCAGAGCCTGTGTCAGCCTTGTTTCCCTCCAAGCTACAACATATTTGACAAGTGTGCTGAGATGTATCACAAGGCCTTGTCTGCTGTGGTAAGCTTTGATATTTTAGGGCTTATTAACACAAGCTGCTCAGTGTGGTCATGCAGTGCAGTAATGCGTTTCTGCTCTCCATAATATTTGTCAGTTTTTGCTTGTCAAACATAGTTCCAGCTCTTCAATCAACCTTCATCCCTTGGCTAAGGTTCAGGGAAACATTTGGGAGGAATTCTTTCCCTGGAAAACAGCAGATTGGAGATATATTTCTCAAACATTTCTCTTCATCATCATTCAACTCCTTGAGTGCTAAACCCTTCCTTAACCTGTATATGGGGGACATTAAAGAACCTGTTGAACTATTGGTATAAGAGTAAGGGATTGTCTGCCATCCCTTCCTTAACCTGTATATGGGGGACATTAAAGAACCTGTTGA